>BPTQ01000005.1:58774363-58847224 GCA_019973895.1 Chrysanthemum seticuspe
CCAATTGTTTCATAGTAACTACATATTCTTTGCAAAACTGTGTTTGGTACACTGGTTTTTGTGTGTGTGTTACTAATACACAAGTATGCGAATACGCATCTTGTGTTTTAGTGCGCATTGTGTTAAAAATCGGCAACCTAAATGCACTATAATTTTAGGAATCGAATTTTGATACAAACCTAGTAATTTTGTGAATGTTAAACTACTAGTCTTGTTGTCTAAAGAACTTACTTAGAATCCGCATCTACTCTAATCCAATTCATTATTTACAATTCACTTACCATCCACCTCCTATGAAAATAAGTTTTATAAAAATTCCAAAACTGTCAAAACCAGGGAGGTGCAAAAGGAAAAAGTAGGTTTCGAAAAATTGAAGGTAAAACCAATGGTTTGCTTCTAAAAAACCCTTTATTTGTACTGCTTTGAGGGGGAGCTGAACTCTTTTATTACTTTCCAATAATTAATTCCAGGCTCCTCACAGAAACTCGGTCTTTCAGGTGTATCTTTCAAAATTCAGTATTTTTTCGATCAAGTGTTGAGGGGGAGAAATTTATCGCATTAACCGTTTCAAAACATAAGTGTACTTGCATGTTATCACATCTCGGTTGTTTCGTTATACTAATGATGGTGGACTTTCTGGCTCAAAGACACTCCTCGGACCTTAATTAATAACCTTTCATTATTTTCTCAAGTCGAGGGGGAGTTTCGTCATGTTTATTTCCCAAAAAATCTTCGTTTGGTAACCAAAATGGAAGTTAAAAAGCTTTGGATGAAAAAGGAAAACGTGGAGGGACCAAAACTGTCAAAACCTTAAAAATATTTTGAATAAAAGTATCCTCCACCTACCATTCACTTAACATTTATTACTTAACCTAATCTCATCTACGCCTAAGATTCATTCAAGAAATCTGTTGTTCTGATCATCAAATTGTAAGTGTTTTAATGATCCAAACATAGTTTTAAGCTAAGGATTTTAATATCACGTAAATCCAACGGCTAAAAATTGTGTTACGCGTGATTTTGTGTTCTACGCATAAGCGTATGAACACATAATCATTGTGTGTGTGTTTTTGGTCACATGGTTTGTGTCAAAACGTTTCTTATACATCAATGATACTTTGTTAACCATCAAACTCCACCCAGAAACACTAATTGATGATTTTTGAAAATTAGGGTTTATTAGTCGATTTGGGTATTTTCGAATGATAAGTGATATGGTCAAAAGGATTGTTGTGTTATGCTATCACGTTGTTGAATTAATGATTTCCATAGTCTATGGCCACCCAGAAACACGAATTGGTCATCAATTCGAAATTAGGGTTTAAAGTTCATAAACTTTGGGTGTTTTTGATTCACTGCATAATAAGTGTTAAAATTTGGTCTATATGCTCTCACAACGTCTATGATATACCAGAAAAAATTTGGTGCTTAATCTATGGCTAGAATCCATACGCGTAGATCTAGGGTTTAGTCTACGCGTATGCAATTCTACGCATAACTGTGTAACATATGCTATTTCCATGATCTGATGATAAAATGTATGTATGTGTTAATATTGATGATTTGATAAATTTATTTCAGGATTGCTACGCTTAGAATTCAGAATCAAGGTCATTTGATTATCTACGCATAAGGATTACCTTACGCGTAGCTGGTTATGCGTAAGACTTGTCTTACGCATAGCTTCTACGCTCAAGGTTCTACAGTGGGACTACGCGTATCCTGTGAAGGATATGCGTAAACAGTGACCTCTACGCATAAGGTCTACTCTTACGAGTAAGCCTTACGCGTAAGGTTTTTATACGCCTACGCGTAAGCTCTACGCGTAAGGTCCCCTTTTTTCCTACGCGTAACATTTCTTACGGATAAGAAAGGATCCTACGCATAAGCTTTCGCCTACGCATATGTCACGACTGTTTACGCGTAACTTTGTCAATCCTACGCTTAAGCCATTTTTGACCTTCATTATGAATTGTTTCGTGTACAAAACTTGTTAATAAACTTATCATAACGTCACGAATCCAATAATGTCACTAATAAACCAAAACATTTGATATGTTGTGAACAATAAGTGATAACATAAGCTTTAAAACTTAAAGTTAACTAACTCACGAAACATTTCACGACGTCATTAGACTATTGGACATACAAGTGACTTAGGGCTCGTAACAATCATTGACGTTGTACATTAAATAACTAGACAATAAAACCTTCTGCTGACTAACATTATGTCTTTCGATATGTTGGTTCTTTTGGCTAATATTATTTCAGATCACGACATGGCTGCTCAACCAAACATGGATGCACCAAATGTTCTCTCCATTGCTGACATCTACCCTAATGGCTACCCAATAAAGATTGGAAAGAATAATCTCCGAGTTGACTTCAGCACTCTCACTTGCTCTGAGTCTTCATGCTATTGACATTCTGAGGACTCATCCATATCAGAACATGCTCACACATTCTGCAACAGTTCCTGAGATCTATATCCAACAGTTCTGGAACACCATGGAAAGGGTCAAAGGAAGGACTGCAGTGACAGTGACTCTGAATCACAAACAAGTCACCATTACACCTGCAGACTTAAGGGCTGCTCTCCTTATTCCTGAAGTCAATCCAACCAAACTTTATGCCACACCTGCTGAAGAGTTAACTCTCCAATTCTTAATCAATATCGGTTATGATGAGGCTACAGGAGTAATCACCAAGCACTCTCACGTGGAGCTTAAGAGTATTCCTCAACCATGGAGAACACTCTACATGATCATCACCAAGTCAGTTTCTGGTCGTGATAGCGGCTATGAGCATCCTAAGCTCATAGAACTGCAAATATTTTGGGCATTTGTCAACATGAAACACATCGCCATTGAAGCTCTGATTTGGGATGACATGATGTCATTTCTCAACAAACTTGGCTCAAAGATTCCCTACATCAGATATACCAAATTGTTGATCCAGAGAGCACTTGGACTTCACCCTGACATTCCCAAGAGGCTCAATGACCCAGACAATCACGATATGTTGACGGAACCCATTCTCACTGTTAGAATCAAGGAAACGTCCACAAAGAAACAAGGTGCTGTATTGCCAGATTTCCTTCTAACTGAAGATGTCAGAAAGCTCGAAACGTACAAGAGATATCTGGAAGCAGTCAGACAAGGCAAAGTTGGTCATCTTGACGAAAAATCTTCTGGAACACCTGTCAGGAGAACCAGAAGAGGAAGTGCAGGAAGCACAACAAGTTCTGCGAGTCAAAGGAAGGTTCCTAAAAGGAAAGCTCCTTCAATAAGGATTGTTCCCGTAAAGGAAGCCGAACCTATTCCCACAATTGAACCTCAAAGACAACTTAGGGACGAGAGCTCTGATGATACTGAGACAGATGAAGAGGTTCATTACTCTGCAACTGTAACCGAAACACCTGCATCAGTGACAAAACCTCCAAGTCCTCCCGTTGTCCAAGAAAAAGGGAAGACTCAAGCTATTGTACCTTATAATGAGAGCTCTGAAGATGAAGAAGAAGAGCAATTGGATAAATCATACAGGAAGAAGTTTCACAACATCCGACACCTTCAAAAGGCCGCTGAATTTGCTAAAGATCAGATGGGTGGCCCCGGAGGATCAAGTGGTGCTGCCCACTCCTCTCCAGATCCTGATGTGGTTAATCAACCCGATACGGGAGCTGGTACCACCACCCTTTTGCAACAAGAACAGCCTGTGAAAGACACTATTGAGTTTGATAAACTAGAAACTGAGAAGGAGAAGAAGGATAGAGAGTCTGACTATGACGATTTTCTTCTGGATAGTCCGACACATACACGGATGGAAACGTCTGAACCGCCGAAGGACCCAGAGTCTCCTCACATCTCCTCTTCATCCGATTCTTCTTCACATTCATCTCAACCACCATCAACGAAATCAACAAAATCCTCATCCAAATCCGTGAAGAAACCAAAATCTTGGGTTTCTCAAGCTCATGAACGGATTCAAAAAGCTGTCAAGGAAGTCAGAAAGAAAAACGCTCTTAACAAGAAGCTAAATTTCCTTGCTGATCACATACAGCATATATATAGAGACAACGAAAAGAGGAACAAGGAAAGGAAGTTTGTGCAGGAATTCATGAAGAGTCATCGCCGTGAGCAACTAAACGAAATGATTGAAGGTTACACAAACAGGCACCTTCGTGACAACGTTCCTAGACTTACACAGGAGATGTTTACCAGACAACTCTATCCAAACCTGTTGCACCTGGCCAAACAGGCGATGAAGTCAACACCGATGTATGTCAACATCAATCCTGTTGATCCCACAATCTTCTCAGACGCTGAATTAGTTGATCGGCTGGTCGCACAACTGTCTAAACGTTCCGCAATGCTTGCCTCTCATGAAAGCAAACTGTTAGAAGCATTGCTGGCATTCCAACTTAATTCTGCATGCCGAGAAGAAGCTGAGAGGCCTAAACGTCATAGAGACGATGATGATCAGGATCAGGATAAGACTGATGAGGCTAAACGTCAAAAGATGTCTGGTGAATCCTCCTCGATGCCACCTCCAAAACCAATTCCTACACAACAAAAGTCTTCTCCACCACGGTCTTCCACTGATAAACCTCGGGACGATTCCGAGTTACCACCCTTGACTCAGAAAACTGGTGTTCACTTTGAGTATACGGGTGGTGATCACCATGATTGATGAACGGTTGTTCAGAAGGGATCAGTTCAGACGCCTGGAGAGCTATGTTGGTGGTAGACCCAGGATAAACATCACCGGCTTTCAACGCCCTGTGCGCACTCCTGGGAACATCACTGCACTTCCTGGTACCCCTTGAATTGTTTCCTTCATATGATTTTGGATGAATGAATTTATATGTGAATGGCTTGTGCACACATAACAGTGTACAACCCGTATCTGTCAAGAAAGGACCCTGTGGTACGCCTCAGTGCCACAATCCTTATAAAAGGAGCGAAAGCTTCTTATTTTTGAGTAAAACCTATCAAACCTTTCATTTTTTCAAGGTTTTGCTCAAAAAGACAAGTACTTCCCCATATGATTTTAAAACCTCAACCGTTTATATCACTAATTGAGGGGGAATATTTGATTAAAACTTTGTTCACAAAATGTTCACAGTGGTCACTCTTCCCGCAACACTCAAAATGGTCATATTTATTCTCAACCGTACAAAAATAACATTTTTTATATGCCATTTTTGAGGGGGAGAAAATTGTGTGATAAGAAATATGTTTTGTAAAGCAACATGTGCAAGCCCCTTGGCTTTCTCGTGTGCAAAGACTTAACCAATGAATTGACGATCCTTAACTGTCTGCAACTCGAAAAGACTTGTCCTGGACGGGTAATAATTTCAAGCTAGTTCGCTAGTGATGTAAACGTGTCTCGCAAAGGACTTGTCTGAGTAGAAAGTACCATTCGAGAAACTTTTGATAGACATGAACTCTGACGGGTATGACAACCTTTCGAGGTTTGTCTACACCTTCAAGGTAGTTATTAGAGCTAGTTGTCACCTAAAAGCTGACAATATATCCCTTTAACTATTCAACGTAACAGTGTCTCGCGGGAGATTGTCTATCTTTAGTGAATCAATTCAAAAAGTGCGCGCTCTTTCCTCACTGTGCATTTAACCTTTAAAACTATTAAGCACATGTGAAGGGGGAGTATTTATGCAAAAACTTATCTCTCACTGTGGTTCAAACATGTCTTTCATTTACAAACCCTTTGAGAGATACTTTTCACATACAGTGGTTTAAATGGCAAACATAGGTTAGTCATGGAGTTATAAGGTGACTAAGGTTAGGAATAACCGTCCTATGATCCGCCAGAGCCGGAGGGATCTACCCAAGGACACTACCATTAATTAGTGTTAGAAGTCCTTAGGAATGATTATAAAAAGGAGAAAATGAGAATCGGAGAAAGAAGGAGTTGAAGAATCAAAAAGAAATGTAAAGTAAAGGGTGAAAAGAAATAGCCCTCCAGATTATTCAACTTAGGGCAGACACCGGGTTCAATTCATATGCTACTGGTTGTCACTTAGTGACACTGGTATTGAAGATTAAAAGTCGTCATGGACCCAGTGACGCATGCACTAAATCTTCTTAGCCACTCAAGTTTCTCTCAACAGAAACTTGTTTCATTCTCACAGGGAACCCTACATAAACTATTGGCTTTCTCTTAGAGATCGCTGGTATTGAAAAAGGAGACCCTCTCCCTAGTCTCCACTCAGGAAAACCAAAACGCACTATTGAGTCTAGAGCCACGAGATTCATCAAAAGATCTCTTAGGAACACTTGACATTTTAATCACTTGTTGATCAACAAAAAGATCTTCAGTGATTCAGTGGTTCATATCGAGTCCTTCACAGATCTTAGCAATCTGTCGAGAACATTTATGAGAGGTTCACATCTGTGATACTCAGTGATTGAATGGAAACTCCTGCCAGGGCCAACATCAAACAGCCCTGACAGCAGGTCGCTTCGGTAACTCCCCGTGGATTACGCGGAGTGTGTCTCATACGGTCTACAGTCGTGAGGTGATGCTTCGGTGTACCTCAGCGACTCATCTGAACTGTAGATGTACTTCGGTACATCGTGTTATCTCACTTGTGGGACTCCAGTTCAGGAACGGCCTTTGTGAGAATTAGAGTTGTGTTTTCACACTATGCTGTTAACACTCTCGAAGTTCTAACTTGCAAGTGCCGGAAACCGCTTATTACTAACCGTTTGCAATGTTTTCTTCTTATGGAAGCTCCGGAGCGGGATGATCGTGCTGATTCTTCTCATGCTCACGCCAACATCATCACTAATGAAATTTCTATTCGAATGCAACACAACAGTCAGAATGATTCTCCATCAATCAAAGAATCTACAAAGTTAAAGACTTACAGAACTTCATCAGCATTGATTTCCAACGTCAAAGAGCGTGTGAGCATGTTGAAGAATGACGTGGAGACACTGGAGCAGCGAAGCAGACCTGAGGCAGATTAATGCAGACAACAACATACTATCACTTTCACCACAAAGAACAATGATCAAAGAACAAAGTTAAAAAAAATGACGTCTAAGCATAACTGTTCAAAGATAACGATCTCTCTACACTGGGGAGATTGTTCGAATCAAGACAATTCCTCTCACAAGAAAGAAGAATGTCAGAAGACGTCACAGCTACTATTACATCAACGCCTTCACCGTTTACATTCATATATACTTGAGGGGGAGATTGTTGGAATCACTCCTAAACAGTATTTCAAGTATTTATATTTCATATGTAATAGGTAGCTTTATTATGGCCTTTATGTTTGTTTAAGGTCCAGCTTATGTAGAAGGCCCATAAGCTGAGGCCCAAGCCCAATAAGGAATAGGGAAGGAGAGGGAGTGTTGCCCTAGCTCCTTGCCTATAAATACATTGTAATAACCTTCATTTGAAGGTTGGTTGTTCAAGTTTTCTTTTCATTCACTCTCACTACGCCTAAACCGTGCTACTCATATTGTGTTTGTGTTTGATACTTGTTCATCCGCCTTTATCTCTTCTCTTATAAGCTTGTGTTGTAAAACTAGTGACCTAACAAAATTAATATACGTATGACCGGATTTGAACTCGAGACTTCGGGATTGTACACATTACGTATGAGAATTGATGTTTTTAATAATTAATATATAAATATTATTATTAATTATTTAGTCACGAAATAAACACTTAACGAATGTTAATATTTAACGAGTTTGGACTAACGGTCGTTAAATGTAACATTAAAGGACTAAAGATGAAAATAGTATACCAGAAGGATCTAGAACCCCTTTGGGTTCTAGGTGGCCGGCCGTGGGTCTCCAAAAAGCCCAAGGGGGGTTTGCTTGGTCACAAAGTTTAGATGTGTATAAATACAAACCCATTGTATTCATTAAATCTAATCTTGGATCACCAAAGAACCCTAAATTCTTCTCCTCTCCTCTCCTTTTGTCTTAGGCCGATCGTATACCATCCCCACCCAAGGGATTCGGTTTTACAACTTCAAGAAACAAGTGTTTGGTTTATTTGTGATTCAAGAACCTAGCTTTTCACATTAATTCGATATTAGTGCGTGTGTACAAGAACGAAGAGCAAATACACTTGTGTTTGCATATCTTGGGTATTCGACTTTTGGTGTAGTCGAATTTGTTAAACCTTAATTTATTAGGGTTTAGGTTTTCTTGGTTCTTGATCTTATTTTGGGGCTTTCATAAACCCTAATTGCATTGATTGATAAAATGTACGCATATACTTTTAATTCGGTTAATTAATTTACAAGTATTATTCCTATTACTTCCGCTGCATACTTTGATGATGTTTACATGTTTATTTTAATTGTTATGATTAGTAAAACCCAACAGTGGCATCATGTCCCAGGTTAATATGTTGTAATTACTTACCGAAACACATAAAAATTGAATCTTTGTGATTATTACATGCTTTTATGGTTTCTAGGGTTTTGAAAATTGGAACCCTAATTTTTTAATATATGGGTCGAATACCCTTTTATTTTTTAATTATTTTTATTTTTTGTAAAACTTGTAGAAACCCTAGGATTGCATGTATATTTTTATGTGGTTATTATGAATAATTGTTATGTGCCATGATAATATGCGTATCTTGGGATTATAATTGTTATGAGGAATCCATGGTGGAACCTGCATGTTTTGCTATGGATTATTGTTTATTAATTGTTAAGTAAAATTCACATGTAATTAGTTTGATAGTTATAAAATTGGGGAAGACCTCAATATATCTAATGAATCAATTATGTGCTATGTGGTATGTGTTTTAGCTAAGACTTATGCAATCGATTCATTGATGTATGTGTCTCACGTTGTACTTGGTAAAAACACGTGGAAGTCTTGGTTAAATATATGCATTATTAAACCTAGAATTGATTATTAGGGTTTTATCGAACAAATTATGCATGTAGCTATTTGTTTTTTACATATGTTAATTGTTAAGTTATATGTATATTATTTGAGTTCGTTATAATTTTTATTAATTGCTTTTTGTTTATAAAAGTATGACACGTTTGTAAGCAAAAAGGGTTATTTGAGAACAGAAAATTAACCGGACTAAATAATGATGAATTTGATTTGTTTTCTAAGTATTAAATCTTGAATTTTAATCGACTGATGCGACTGTACTAAATGGTTAGAACGGCTCACCCATTATAACAAACTATAAGAGTGGTTTAAACAGGGTTCGACATTAAATTTCGACTCGAAAGAAGAAGGGTTATTCATAATATGCTTCGCGCTGACCAGCTTCTCTGCCACTTTGTGCGTTGTATTTGGAGCTACCAAGTATAACTATTCTATGTACGAAGCATCTTAGTGCAAAGTTGTAAGTTTCTCAACGCATCGATTAAAACTTTGTAGATTTTAATCTTAGTAGTTTAAAAACTATGAGTAAGGTTTTGAAAAAATTTATGTTATGAAGATGTATACATGCTTCTTGATACATAAATTTTGATTACACATCTAAAATTGTACCCTTTTAAATTTAAGTTTATGCCATCTAATGATATGAAACACTTGAAGTTGTAATTTATGTTATGTAGGAACTTGGCTAGACTGCAATAACAAGGTAAATCTCCATGTTGTGTGAGACCTCAGCTAGAATAAATTTGCAGTTTCTAAATTAGACAACTTAATTAAGTTAGTTAGTGAGATCTATGACTTAAGGCATAATATAGTGTGAAACATGCTTACATTTGCATAAAGGTTTGGCAAATTGTAATCCCATACTTAGGAATTGAAAATTGTTTGTCAATTATTGTTCGACAATTACCATGTTGAATACTTTTATCATTAGCAGACCAACTGATGTGGTGGGACTATGGCAATTTGGGTCTTAGTTTCAAGGAACATTCTATGGTTAATATGAATATTTACCAAGGGTATTTAATTTTCTTGAATGATTTAATTATCGAAAATACTAAAATTGAATTTTGTTAATTCTTTTAATTGTATTAGTGCAACATTAAACCGTAAACGTGGTTTGGGCTTTGGTAAATTGATCTAGTTCTTATTTAAACAAATGTTTGATCAAGAAAAATTCACTAAAAAGACAAACATAGTGTCTTTTCCTTTGAAGAAGAGTGAGACTTAATCATATTCCTTTTCATGAATGAGAAAAGTATGTTAGGAACATTAGAATTGTCTAAATTCTAATACACTCATAGCAACTTTAATAGTTAAGAAAATTGCACACCATGTTTTCCATAAGAAATTTCATTGCCCTCTGTTAGTGATTGAATTCTTATATGACATTTTGGTCAACTAGAAAACATGTTTGACGTTTTATGAGTTAATAAATTAGAAAATAGACAAATTACTGAAAAATTGGTAAAAGACAAACTAGTATATTTTATCTAGTTGTTTTGCTTTGACCAATTAAAGGTGCTACACACCATTGTGGGGATAGTAGACCTGTTATGGAAGAAATTGCATGCTCAATTTTTCAAGTTAATAGCATAGATGGATGATCCATCATCTACAGAGTAGAATACACTCTTTTAGAACCTAAGTAACTGTTACGAATGGTCTTACAAAGGGGTAACAACGTAATAGCACGCTATTTTCACTGGTTAATGAAACACTTACAATGTTGTCAAATCCAGTGGGAATATTGTGGTGTATTACTGAATAAGACATTATTGTAACGTTGTCGAATTCAGTGGGAGTTACAAGATTTATTATCTTGGTAGTAACTTAGATTATTTCTAGATTTTCTTGAAATAATACATTACATTCAAATATGTAGACATTCATATTCTCAAGTATAGTCATGAACGTTTCTTTGATAATTAAGTGGTCCTACATCTACTTGTAATGCTTATATATCTATGACACTATCATATTGCTCACATAAACAAACGAATGTCATGGTGTTTATCTACTACATGATGTTGTTCTATGCACAAGTGGGAGAAGTATTTATTGTGTGCAAAGGAACAACATATACAAATATGATTAATGGATTCTCTTGATCATGAGGTAAGAGATTAACGTTCTAATAAGATTATCTTGTTTAGAACATGTGTCAAGATTATAACATAGACTACGTTTATGTCTTATGTCATTAAAATTAAAGAAACACTTGAAGTTACGTTTTAGGTTAAGTGAGATCTTGGCTAGATTGTAATCTTAAAGTAAATCTCCAATTGTCGTAGGATCGGGCGTGGATGCTTTTGTAGTTTCTTAAGTTGGACACTTCAAGAGATGACATAATTAAAATAAAGTAATCTAATGCTACTTTAAATATTTTTGTATTCTTGGAATGACATAAATAGTATATTAACTTGAAAATTAATTAATTGAAACCAAGACTTGATGTTCATAATAACTTTAAATTATACATGGTTATGTGTTTCTCACAAAACATGAAGTCTTTTAAAGACTTATAGTATAAAGTAAGATATTATAACTGTTATGTCTTTTGACTTTGTCAAAGAATACTTATGTTATAAAACATGCAATTGGCTCGAATATTCTATTATACCATTAAGTTGACTTAGTTGGTAAATAGGTAGGCCAAAAGAAATAAATTTATCTTACATATTGTTAGATTGTCTTACAATATTAATTCTAATGAAATATTGTATGTATACGGTATGTTCAGTTAGAAGAATCAAACTTTTGTCATATTGTTTGATTCAAGATAATTATATCCTCTTTTCTTCCAAAAGTTATCAAGGTTAGAAAATTGAGTATTGATTGAATATACTTAATAAAACTCAAGCCTAGAAGATTAATAAGACACCATTTTAGTATGGAATGTGATGAATCACATTGAGTCTTATATTGAAGTTCTGATTTGTTAAAACTACTTATGGAGTAGGTTATTAACGAACAAGATTTACGAATTGTCAATTTGTTTTGTAATATCCCAAAAAAACAATTTAGTGTTGTTCTAATTGCTAAAGTATTTATAGATAGTCTTTAAATTACAAAAGCAAGTGGGAGTTTTGTTTAGATCTTTAAAAGATTAAATTACAATTACAAAACACATAATCTTCTAAAACACACTAGTGAATAACATGATGAGTCTAAACATGTAAATGATAGACCTCAAGATGATGGAATTCTCATTCATAGATCCGCAAGGATATCTCAGATATTTGATATGATGAGAAATATGAATTACAGGATCATGGTAAACCTGTTAATCATAATGATATATTACCTGATATTGAATTGTGGTAAATTATTCATACTATGAAAGTTAAGATGTTGTCCATAAAGATAATCAACTTTGGAAACTTGTTTTATCTTAATAAAGATGAGTTTCTTCAAAAGAAGGAAAACCCGAGTGGTTTAAATTTTTGTGTAGAAATCATATGGACAATATTGTACATGTGTTTAATGCATGACTTGTGACAAGATTATTAATCACACTTAAGCAATTAACTGTGATTGAATATTCTTTCCTAGACACATTAAATATATATATAAAGATGATAATTGTCATACTTATTTTCATTGATATGAAAAATGACAATGGAAAATTAAAACTCTTTATTGTGTGATTGCTTTTGCGAGGACGATAAGTAATACAAAGGAGTTTTATGAATTCACATAATCTTTGGAAATGTATAAACTGCAAGAATCCATGAATGGATATATGCATGCATCTAGGAGACGATTCTTATGTTTAACTATTAAATCCAAGTTTTGGTTTAAAATTAAAATAAGATAATTTCTAAGTATTCCTAAAAGCTAATGGGAGTATTATGTTTATTTTCTTTAAATCTTATATGTTGTGGGTAGTAACATTCCATCTAAGCTAAATGTTAAATTTTAGTTTGGAATGGAACTTCACTTGAAAGATTTAGAAAATAAGACATACAACCTTGGAGTATATGTTTATTGTTAGTAAACATGGGCGGTATTGAATAAATGATTCTAATATAGAACATGATATATCATTTGGAAAATGGATATGTGGAACATGAATGAAATCTTAGTTTGACACAAGGATTTTTCATGTACATCATGTTATTATTGTATCATGCTTGAATGCAAGATGATTTGTGTGACAACTGGCAATTTAGGGAGAATATTTCAGGTAACCGCATTACCTTAAACTGAATAGAGCCTTGCCTTTAACACTATTTTTATAAACCATGACTTGATTTTATATCGTCTATTGGTTTTTATGATCTAATTCATTATTAAATGAGTTATCGTATGAGTTTTAACTCTATTTGTTAGGCACTATTCGATTCGGCACTAGAAAAGCCTAAAACAAGAATTGTTGTAACTTTTAGACCGTAACTCGAAAATTGACAAATAAATAGTCAAAACTCGTGGAAAACGTAAATAACGATGTTAGAAAGTAGAATGAACGTCGTGGGACACTCGGGGGACAATTTATGAGCTCGGGAATGGGTAAACGGGATAGTTACGAAAAATAACAACTCCGACCCTCCTCTTTTTGCTTGACCGCCCCCCCCCCCCCTTCCATATCTATTTATTTTGAGGTCCCTAGTTCCTAATATAAATACCCACCCAATACCTCATTTCACCTCATTTGTTTCTCTCTCTAAAACACACATACTAGTGCTTTCTCTCTCTAACATCTCTCTACAAACCCTAATCCACCATCACCTAGTGGCCGACAGCCACATTCCCGCCACTACCACCGCCACGACGGCGCGTCACCCAAAACCTCCACCACCATCTTGAAGCTCTCTTTCTCCTCTTTCCAACCATATATAACAAGCTCCATTTGGACTTCAATAACACCTTCAAATCCATGAATCAAGATTCGTACTTTTAGTTTTTCAAAGACCTTTTGCAATTGGTGATTAGATAAGGTAAAGGGAACATGTTTTGAGCTTGTTTGGGTGATATATACCCACGAATTGAATTCTAGGGTTTCGACCCATGAATGAAATTTGGGGCTTTTGGGTGGAACATGAAATTAAAGCTAATTAGTGACTAAGTAAACAAGTAATTAGTGTTTGGTACATGTGTGGTGTATTAATCTGATGGGTTTGTGCATTTAGGGTTTAGTTGCATGTTTTTTATTAAGAATAGTTGATGGGTTTTATGTTTGGTTAGTGATTGAAGCTTGAATGATTGGATTTGAGTGTTATAGAATTGATTTGGTTGTGTTTGGATGGATTTGGAATGGTGGACGAGCCACCTTGGACTCGTACATGGCTCATGAGGGGCGTACGAGATCCATATTGACCTTGGGTCCAGGTCGGGTCGATTTGGTAGCTTATTGATTGGTTTTGTTGAGGTTTGGATGAGACGCGTGGAGCCGAAAAGCTTTTAGAAGCTTGTTTGGCTCACGTGGTCTTGACCGAGACCGTGTCATGACCATTAGGGTCATAACATTGGTTTCAAGTATATTTGGTTGATTGATTGGTTGGCGAGATTGTTTTGAGTTAGTTTGGGGTTGAATTGTGATATCGTGGCATTTAATTTGAACTTGATATATATATTGTCAACTTTGAGCTACGTCGGTGTTACTTTGACTTTTTAGTCAATAGTTGACTCCGACAAATCCGTAACATGGACTTTAGTATAATTTGGACTATTGATTGATTAAAAGCCGAGAAGTTATGACTCGTGCTTGTGGACTCGAAACGAATAACGATATGAGATTAATAATGGAATTTGACGAAATATATATGTATATATGAAAATGCTAATAAACTATGAAATGAGAATAATAATTGGGCTTTTGTACTAAAAATAACGATAACAAGAATTATCTTGTTATTTACTATTTTTAAACTGAAACTAACGACTAAATTGGAAATGTTTTGCAATAAATAAGTAATTAATGTTTCGAGTACACGTTTATCAATAAATGTCAATTGTGGACATTTAATATTGGTTTAAGTATTTAATTGCGTACGTTGTGTGCATGGGTTACGGATAACCTAACATTAATAATGTTGATCCACGTGGGTAGCGGACTTATTAGGTTGACGAATCTAATAAGAACCCGCTAGGTATGTTGGATAACCTTATTAATGGGTGACTTATCCTTATGACTCGTTAGGATGCGACCGGTTTATGGAATAATAAGCGATACGAATGAATAATTGAGTTTATCGAGTTGACGAATTCGATAAGGTCTACTGTTTATTCCGAAACTTATTGGACTATGGAGCTTATCGCTTAGACGTCTCATTGTGTCGCATTGAGTCACATATTGTGTTGAATGGAGTTGTATATTGTGTTGCGGAGCATAACATATAGGTTGTTTGAGTGCATTCATGGCATCATATTGATTCGATACACCCACATGAGGAATACCAAACACTAGGATTAAATGGTGAAACGAGACATTTTGGAAATAACGAAACGGAATACATTGGGGTAGATAACGTTGATTTTGAGGAATGTATATATTAAGTTTGGTCTACATTAATAGGTTGTGTCGAGTCGATAGTTGCTGTGCTGTGATACCGTTACCTTCTGCTAGTGTTTATTTGTGCGCTGATTGTGCGTTGATTGCTTGAGGTGAGTTTCATATCCCCACTTTTATCTACGTTTTGACTACGTTTTGAACTATTTTGGGGTGAGAATCATGCTACTATTTTTGGACTGTGAAACTATTTGGATTTGCTTATGTGCTTGACTGTATAGATAGTTGTGCTGTAGTTGTTGCCTTAGTCTAGGTTTAACCGTGCCTAGCTAAGAATAGACTTCTACATCGACCTAGTCCGGGGTTGGCAATTGTTCTAGATTTGGCCACATCAGTGCTGGACTATAGTCGCAGGGGCCCGAGTACTCCCTGGATGCGGGATTTGATTGGAGATCCGGGTAGGATCATGTGTGAACGGTATTTATCTATCTTAGGTCTTGCATAGCAAATCAACTCTTACAGGTCCACTATGATTTTGTTGAACTTAAACCTATGAACTCACCAGCGTAAGCTGACCTTTTAGCATGATTTCTCAGGTAATTTGAGAGATGTTTGGATTACTTGATCAGTGGAAGCTTGGCATGGAGGCGTGGTTCAAGGATCATTTTCTGACTCTGATAAACTTTGGGGACCTATCTTAATAAACCATGTTTTGGGCCTAATATTTATATTATGGATTAAATGTTTGGAATACTTAAATTTGGGATTGGTTTTAATCGTTAAATGACTATCTTTTTGGCTATACTTGTGTACGATACCAATCCAATAGTAACGCCCCGAAAACTTGATTAAGTCTTCCGATGTACCGAGATTTAGGGGTGTTACAGATTGGTATCAGAGCTCAAGGTTATAGAGAATTAGGTATTTTATAAACCCTAAACTATAACCACTTTTGAGAAAAATTGATCCTCGACCGACGCACGCCCGCTTGCCAAGCCGAAGCTTCTTATTTGATTATGGTATGAACTGCGAATTGAATCATGAAATGATATGTTATGGGATATTGTGAACTGATTATGGAAACGTTATGATATGGATATATGATTATTGATTTCGGAAACGATATACGATTATTGATTTTGGAAATGAGATACGATTATTGATTTTGGAAATGAGATACGATTATTGGTTTTGGAAAATGAGAGATGATTATTGGTTTTGGAAAATGAGATATGATTATTGGTTTTGGAAAATGAGATGTGATTATCGAGATATTACGGAATTTGATTTGAGTAAACGGTATATTATGATTTTGGAGTTTTAACTCGATTGATTTGACATGAGATTATGTGATGGAACGAAACTTATGATTTTGAACTCGATTGATTTGATATGTGATTATGTGATGGAACGGAACTTATGTGTTTTATTTAAAAGCATATTTTGAGTAATGCGGTACCTACACTTTTAAAAGCTTTCATTATGTGATATATGTTTTGGGTTAAGTTTATTCGCTTATTAAAACTAGTTGTTCCGAACACTTATACCTACCCTATGCCATTGTCACAGACCATGCCTTCACTAGCTTTTGATGTGTCTGAGGAGCTCCTTGCTGTAGCTAGTTCGCCAGCATTGACTCTCATGACGGTTGCGCAGGGTGATCCTTATGAGATTGCCAGTCACACTAGTTCATCATCATCAGATCGTGCTAGTTCATCTAGGCAGCTCACTTTACATCAGGTTTTAGCCCGAGCACAGACTCTTACGCTTGCTTATAGCACTGCCTGCATGTCCGTGAGACCACCATCATCACCTAACCGTTTAGCAGCCCACTCTTCTCTGTCATCACTACCAGTATCATCATGTCTTAGGAGGCCTAGATCTCCTAGTGTACCACTTCAGGATTTACCTGCACAGAGACTCCGACTCATGGACTCCCCCCTATGGATGAGGGCGAGGAGGATCATGAGGTCGAGGAGGAGGATCAGATTGAGGAGCAGTATGTTGATGAGGATGAGGATCCTCAGGAGGAGGATGATGAGGATATCCCAGAAGGGGGTACTCCTCCATTGCAAAGTCCTGCACATTCTACAGGACTAGGTTCTCCGTTGCATGAGCCTGAGTCCCCTGGACAGCCTTTAGATATCGACTCACCACCTTACTCACCTTATATAGGTAGCCCGTTAGGATCTGGGATACCATCGGAGATTGTTTCTGTGCCCGAGGAGTATGGTGAGACGGGTTTGATGTGGGAGAGGATTACCTCTCAGGGTACTAGACTTAGTCAGTTGACGGAGTGTTTGGTTGGAGTATCTAGGGCTAGTATTGTGGATCTGAGTGTTGATACGGGTACTGTAGTCAGGAGGACTAGAGTTTTGCATGATGGTATGTCGGAGCTCCAAGAGCAGGTTGGGGACCTGCAGAGAGGGTTCGCAACAGCTCGTGACGTTGATAGAGCGATTTGGCATAGGATTGGTGAGTTGGAGAGAGAGGTCGCAGAACTTAAGAGTTATCGCGATGCTCGACGGGTAGAGTTAGCATCGTTATGGAGAGAGGTTGATGATGTTAGGAGATCAGTGAGTGATATTCGTAGACGTGGCTAGATAGTATTATATTCATGGTTTTGTACCATCTTGAAACTAAGTAGTACTTGGTTCGAGATGTAGGTTTATCCTAGTTGTCTTACTAGTATCGTCGTTAGGATCGTTTTTGATTTCTTCGTATCCTTCCATGTATTTCCACTTTTGAAACCTATGAGTTATTGTTATTGGAACGTGCATCCTTAGTTATGATGCGGTATCTGACTATTTCGCTTCGGTATAGCGTTGTCCTTGTTGACCTTGATTATGATATTGAGCGTTATTTAATGATCATTGGAACCCATCTCTATTTTAGAGCGTGAATTGTGAACTTATGAAATTGTTCTTCTTGCCCTCAGAATGATGGCAACAAGACGAAACCCGCGTAGGAACAACCGAGTAGCTCCTGCTGCTGTTGTTGCCTCTGGTCGTCGAGGTCGTCGTCCGACCCCGACCACACCACATGTTGAGAACCCGAACACTGATAACCCAGCTGTAGAAAACCCAAATGTGAATGACCGTGCTGAGAATGGTCCTGTTCCACAAAACCCTCCACCTGTGAACCCAGCCCACATTGACCAGCTAGTGTCGCAGCGTGTCGCTGAACTGCTAGCTGAGGCTAATCTTTCTAACACATCTAGTGGAACCCCAATGCAGAATCGAACTCGAGGTTGTACCTACAAAGAGTTCTGATTTTGTGGTCCCATTGAGTTTGGAGGAACTGAGGGAGTAGTTTACCTGACTATGTGGTTGGAGAAAACTGAATCTGTGTTTGCTGTGAGTAACTGTGACGAGAATTGTAAGGTTAAGTATGCAACATTTACCTTGAAGGACGAGGCGTTGACCTGGTGGAATAACTATCACAGATCAGTAGGAATTGATGTAGCTTATAGTATGACTTGGACTCAATTTAAGGCTCTCCTGATTAAGACTTATTGTCCTAGGAATGAAGTTAAGAAGTTAGAGAGTGAGTTCTGGAACCATAAGGTTAAGGGTACTGACATGGCGACTTATACTCGTCGTTTCCAAGAGTTATCGTTGCTTTGACCTGAAATGGTTCGCACTGAAGAACTTAAGATTGAGAGGTATACTGATGGATTGCCTTTAGCTACTCGAAATGATGTCATCGCTGCCAAGCCAGTTAATTTGCAAGAGGCAATTGTTGTGGCTCAGAGTTTGATGGACTCTTGTGTGCTAGAATTAGGAGACAAGAGTAAGAATGATAGGAGTGATAAGAGGAAGAGGAATGGAGTTGTTAAAGGGAATGGCAACAAACGGCATGAAACAGCCAGAGTGTTCGCCATAGAAAATGAAGATAAGAAGGGTTATGAAGGTAGTAAGCCTTTGTGTGGTCGTTGTAACCGACACCACCATGGACCATGCCCGATTGTATGTAGGAAGTGCTCTAAGGTAGGACACATAGCCAAAGACTGTAGGTCTCGTCCACTCGCTGCAGCTCAAACTGCACAAGGAGCGGACTGGAAGGCTACTGTCACCTGTTTTGGATGTGGAAAGAATGGACACTTTAAGAATGAGTGCCGAGAGCCGTGGATGAGAGGAAATCCCGGTAATGTAGGAGGATTTGCTAATCGAGGTGTAGGAGGTAATGGCTTAAACCCTGTGAAGCGTGAGGTTGTGGAAAACCGGGGAAACAATGGTGCTAGGAATCAGCAGAGAGACATTAGAGTAGCGCATGTTTACGCTATTGGGAAGGAAGCTGGTGAGGACCCTAACGTAGTTACGGGTACGTTCCTTCTCAATAATCGCTATGCTTCCATACTGTTTGATACTGGTGCGGATATGAGTTTCGTATCCACCAATTTTATGCCATTACTAGGAATCTCCCAAACACCTCTAGGGTTTAGTTACGAGGTAGAACTAGCGAATGGGAATAGAGAGAAGATAGGAACCGTAGTTCGAGGTTGTACCTTAAGTTTCCTAGACCGCCCGTTTAGTATAGACCTATTGCCGGTTACTTTAGGAAGTTTTGAAGTTATTATCGGAATGGATTGGTTGTCGAAGAACGGTGCACACATCATTTGTGATAAGAAGATTGTGCATTTATCGTGTGTCAGAAAGGTTCTGAGCATACAAGGACATCGGAGCAACTGTGGAAGTCCTTCCCGGTTGAGCATCATCTCTTGTATTAAGGCCCAGAAGTACATCGATAGAGGAGGTTGTCTTTTCTTGGCTCGAATTTCTGAAAAGAAAAGCGAGGAGAAGAATGAAAGAAACCTTAACGATGTACCCGTTGTTAGAGAATTTCCGGATGTGTTTCCCGACGATCTGCCAGGGATTCCACCTGTCCGACAAGTGGAATTCCAAATAGAGTTGATACCCGGTGCGGCACCCGTAGCCCGGGCACCTTATCGACTTGCTCCAAGAGAATTGGAGGAACTGTCTAAATAGTTGGCAGAATTGTCAGAGAAGGGATTCATTCGACCAAGTTCGTCACCATGGGGAGCACCAGTATTGTTTGTGAAGAAGAAGGATGGATCGTTTCGGATGTGTATTGATTATAGGGAGCTGAATAAGTTAACAGTGAAGAACCGATATCCGTTACCTAGAATAGATGATCTATTCGACCAACTCCAAGGAGCTAGTGTCTTTTCTAAGATCGATTTACGATCTGGTTATTACCAGCTTAGAGTTCGAGAGGAGGATATCCCTAAGATTGCGTTTAGAACCCGTTATGGACACTATGAATTCCAAGTGATGTCGTTTGGTTTGACCAACGCGCCAGCGGTTTTCATGGATCTCATGAACCGAGTGTGTAAGCCATACTTGGATAAGTTTGTGATAGTATTCATAAACGACATCTTGATATACTCTAAGAGTAGTGAGGAGCACGAAGAGCATTTGAGGCTCATTTTAGGATTCCTAAGAGAGGAGAAGCTGTATGCCAAATTCTCTAAGTGTGAATTTTGGATTCCGTCCGTGCAATTCTTAGGTCATGTGATAGATAGTCGAGGTGTTCATGTTGACCCACCTAAGATTAAGGCCATTAAGGAATGGGCAGCTCCTAAGAACCCATCAGAAATCCGACAGTTTCTAGGGTTAGCAGGCTACTATAGGAGATTCATTGAGGGATTTTCTAAGATAGCTAAGTCGCTGACCAAACTAACACAGAAGGATGTTAAGTATGAATGGGGAGAAAAGGAAGAAGAAGCATACCAACTTCTGAAGGAGAAGTTGTGTAGTGCGCCCATCCTAGCTTTGCCTGAAGGAAGCGAAGACTTTGTCGTGTACTGCGACGCTTCGCATAAGGGCTTAGGTGCTGTTTTGATGCAATGTGAGATGGTGATTGCTTATGCATCCCGACAACTTAAGAAGCCTGAGAAAAACTACACCACCCATGACCTTGAGTTAGGTGCTGTAGTGTTTGCTCTTAGGATTTGGAGACATTATCTGTATGGAACCAAGTGTGTAGTATTTACCAACCATAAGAGTTTGAAGCATATCTTAGATTAGAAGGAACTGAACATGAGACAACGTCGTTGGTTGGAATTGCTTAGTGATTATGACTGTGAGATTCGCTATCATCCTGGTAAGGCTAATGTTGTGGCTGATGCACTTAGTCGTAAGGAGGACATTCCACCCCTACTCGTTAGATCGTTAGGAATGACCATTGTTTCGCCCTTACCGTCTCAAATTTTAGCCGCCCAAGCAGGGGCATTGACGGAAGAGAACCGTCCTTATGAGAATCTTCATGGAATGGTAGAAAGTGAAAATGGCTTCTTGAAGCGTTCCGACGGAACTTTATGCTTCAGAGACAGAAGCTGGATGCCATTTCATGGTGGAATTCGTTAGTTGATTATGCACGAGTCGCATAAATCAAAATACTCTATTCATCCCGGAGCCGATAAGATGTATCAGGATCTTAAGAAACTATATTGGTGGCCTAATATGAAGGCCGATATAGCTCAGTATGTCAGTAGGTGCCTGACTTGTTCTAAAGTCAAGGTCGAACATCAGAAACCATCAGGACTTTTAGTTCAACCTGAACTCCCGGAATGGAAATGGGAGCGAATAACCATGGACGTTATCACTAAATTACCGAGAACAGTTAGCGGCAATGACGCTATCTGGGTAATAGTTGATCGTTTAACTAAGTCTGCTCACTTCTTAGCTATTAGTGAAACCGATAGTCTTGATAAGCTTGATAGATTATATCTTAAGGAGGTAGTATCGCGTCATGGAGTACCGATATCTATCATTTCCGATAGGGATAGTCGTTTTACATCCCACTTTTGGAAGTCGTTATAGACGGCATTAGGAACGAATTTGGATATGAGTACTGCTTACCATCCATAGACCGATGGTCAAAGCGAGAGAACGATTCAGACTTTAGAGGACATGCTTAGAGCATGCGTTATTGATTTCGGCAAAGGCTGGGAGAGACACCTCCCTTTGGCCAATTCTCTTACAACAATAGTTATCACTCTAGCATTAAGGCCGCCCCATTTGAGGCACTGTATGGCCGAAAATGTCGTTCTCCTGTTTGTTGGGCTGAAGTTGGCGAGAGTCAACTTACAGGTCCCGAACTTGTGTTAGAAACCACTGAGAAGATAGTACAGATTCGTAATCGGTTTCAAACCGCTCGTGATAGACAAAAGAGTTATGCCGATAAGAGACGTAAACCTTTAGAATTTCAGGTTGGAGATCGTGTTATGTTGAAAGTTTCTCCTTGGAAAGGAGTGGTTCATTTTGGTAAACGTGGAAAACTAAATACCCGATATATTGGTCCCTTTCCAATCCTGGAAAGAGTCGGACCGGTAGCATACCGCCTGGAGCTACCATCGGAACTGAGTAGTGTACACAATGTCTCTCTTGTTAGTAATCTTAGGAAATGTCTTTCGGAGGAAAACATAGTGGTGCCTTTAAGAGATATTCGTATTAATGAGAAGTTGAATTTTGTTGAGGAACCGATTGAGATTATGGACCGTGAGATTAAAAGGCTGAAGAATAGCCGTATCCCGATTATTAAAGTTCGTTGGAACTCCCGGCATGGACCGGAGTTCACTTGGGAACGTGAGAACGTTTTCCGTAGGAAGTATCCTAAACTGTTTATGACAGCAAGCAACTCGGAGTGAAACCCGGGACGGGTTTCTTCTGAGGCTGGGAGGCTGTGACAACTGGCAATTTAGGGAGACTATTTTAGGTAACCACATTACGTTAAACTGAACTGAGCCTTGCCTTTAACACTATTTTTATAAACCATGACTTGATTTTATATCGTCTACTGGTTTTTATGATCTAATTCATTATTAAATGAGTTATCGTATGAGTTTTAACTCTATTTGGTAGGCACTATTCGATTCGGCACTAGAAAAGCCTAAAACAAGAATTGTTGTAACTTTTAGACCGTAACTCGAAAATTGACAAATAAATAGTCAAAACTCGTGGAAAAACGTAAACAACGATGTTAGAAAGTTGAATGAACGTTGTGGGACACTCGGGGGACAATTTATGAGCTCGGGAATGGGTAAACGGGATAGTTACGAAAAATAACAACTCCGACCCTCCTCTTTTTGCTTGACCGGCCGCCTCCCCCCTCCATATCTATTTATTTTGAGGTCCCTAGTTACTAATATAAATACCCACCCAATACCTCATTTCACCTCATTTGTTTCTCTCTCTAAAATACACATACTAGTGCTTTCTCTCTCTAACATCTCTCTACAAACCCTAATCCACCATCAACTAGTGGCCGCCGGCCACATTTTGGCCACCACCACCGCCACGGCGGCGCGTCGCCCAACACCTCCACCACCATCTTGAAGCTCTCTTTCTCCTCTTTCCAACCATATATAACAAGCTCCATTTGGACTTCAATAACACCTTCAAATCCTTGAATCAAGATTCGTACTTTTAGTTTTTCAAAGGGCTTTTGCAATTGGTGATTACATAAGGTAAAGGGAACATGTTTTGAGCTTGTTTGGGTGATATAAACCCACGAATTGAATTCTAGGGTTTCGACCCATGAATGAAATTTGGGGGTTTGGGTGGAACACGAAATTAAAGCTAATTAGTGACTAAGTAAATAAGTAATTAGTGTTTGGTACATGTGTGGTGTATTAATTTGATGGGTTTGTGCATTTAGGGTTTAGTTTCATGTTTTTTATTAAGAATAGTTTATGGGTTTTGTGTTTGGTTAGTGATTGAAGCTTGAATGATTGGATTTGAGTGTTGTAGAATTGATTTGGTTGTGTTTGGATGGATTTGGAATGGTGGACGAGCCACCTTGGGCTCGTACGTGGCTCATGAGGGGCGTACGAGACCCACATGGACCTTGGGTCCGGGTCGGGTCGATTCGGTAGCTTATTGATTGGTTTTGTTGAGGTTTGGATGAGACGCGTGGAGTCGAAAAGCTTTTAGAAGCTTGTTTGGTTCACGTGGTCTTGACCGCGACCGTGCCATGACCATTAGGGTCATAACAATGGTTTCGAGTATATTTGGTTGATTGATTGGTTGGCGAGATTGTTTTGAGTTAGTTTGGGATTGAATTGCGATATCGTGGCATTTAATTTGAACTTGATATATATATATTGTCAACTTTGAGCTACGTCGGTGTTACTTTGACTTTTTAGTCAATAGTTGACTCCGACAAAGCCGTAACATGGACTTTAGTATAATTTGGACTATTGATTGATTAAAAGCCGAGAAGTTATGACTCTTGCTTGTGGACTCGAAACGAATAACGATATGAGATTAATAATGGAGTTTGACGAAATATATATGTATATATGAAAATGCTAATAAACTATGAAATGGGAATAATAATTGGGCTTTTGTACTAAAAATAATGATAACAAGAATTATCTTGTTATTTACTATTTTTAAACGGAAACTAACGACTAAATTGGAAATGTTTTGCAATAAATAAGTAATTAATGTTTCGAGTGCACGTTTATCGATAAATGTCAATTGTGGACATTTAATATTGGTTTAAGTATTTAATTGCGTACGTTGTGTGCATGGGTTACGGATAACCTAACATTAATAGTGTTAATCCACGTGGGTAGCGGACTTATTAGGTTGACGAATCTAATAAGAACCCGCTAGGTATGTTGGATAACCTTATTAATGGGTGACTTATCCTTATGACTCGTTAGGATGCGACCGGTTTATGGAATAATAAGCGATACGAATGAATAATTGAGTTTATCGAGTTGACGAATTCGATAAGGTCTATTGTTTATTCCGAAACTTATTGGACTATGGAGCTTATCGCTTAGACGTCTCATTGTGTCGCATTGAGTCACATATTTTGTTGAATGGAGTTGTATATTGTGTTGCGGAGCATAACATATTGGTTGTTTGAGTGCATTCATGGCATCATATTGAGTCGATACACCCACATGAGGAATACCAAACACTAGGATTAAATGGTGAAACGAGACATTTTGGAAATAACAAAACGGAATACATTGGGGTAGATAACATTGATTTTGAGGAATGTATATATTAAGTTTGGTCTACATTAATAGGTTGTGCCGAGTCGATAGTTACTGTGTTGTGATACCGTTACCTTCTGCTAGTGTTTATTTGTGCGTTGATTGCTTGAGGTGAGTTTCATAGCCCCACTTTTATCTACGTTTTGACTACGTTTTGAACTATTTTGGGGTGAGAATCATGCTACTGTTTTTGGACCGTGAAACTATTTGGATTTGCTTATGTGCTTGAATGTATAGATAGTTGTGCTGTAGTTGTTGCCTTAGTCTAGGTTTAACCATGTCTAGCTAAGAATAGACTTCTACATCGACCTAGTCCGGGGTTGGCAATTATTCTAGATTTTGCCACATCAGTGATGTACTAGAGTCGCAGGGGCCCGAGTACTCCCTGGATGCGGGATTTGATTGGAGATCCGGGTAGGATCATGTGTGAACGGTATTTATCTATCTTAGGTCTTGCATAGCAAATCAACTCTTACAGGTCCACTATGATTTTGTTGAACTTAAACCTATGAACTCACCATCGTAAGCTAACCTTTTAGCATGATTTCTCAGGTATTTTGAGAGATGTTTGGATTACTTGATCAGTGGAAGCTTGGCATGGAGGCGTGGTTCAAGGATCATTTTCTGACTCTAATAAATTTTGGGGACCTATCTTAATAAACCATGTTTTGGGCCTAATATTTATATGATGGATTAAATGTTTGGAATACTTAAATTTGGGATTGGTTTTAATCGTTAAATGACTATCTTTTTGGCTATACTTGTGTGTGATACCAATCCAATAGTAACGCTCCGAAAACTTGATTAAGTCTTCCGCTGTACCGAGATTTGGGGGTGTTACAATTTGACAACGTTGATATCTAATGAAGTTATTAGATAACTGGTGTAATGAATATTCTAATAGAATATGTTTGAATTTAGAATTATATACCTCAGCCTGGAGTTGCTCTCAAAATTCTATGGATGAGTAATACAATAATTGTTGCATAATTGTCATAGCTAACAAACTTGAAAGTTTGAAAGGCATCAAACATTACATTATACTGTAGATATTGAAGTTTACGGAGATTTTAAACAGCATATTGATGTTTTGAATACAATGATGCTGGTATAAATGAGATGACACTCAATACGAGTCATGGGAGGATTTCATCCTTGTTGATGGCCATGTGAACTAGTTGTGCTCAACTAAGAGCATAGTTGCATTATACAATAAAGAATAAGAATATTTTAAACTTTAAAATGTTTGAAAGTTTGATTGTCATAAATTAATAGTTGAGGATGTCACACACTTTATGAAATATTATGTGGCAATATCAAGATATTTTGAATGCACACATACAAGAACTTCACTAGCTGAATTCTTGAAATAAGTATTCATAAAATTCCGATAGATCTAAGTTAGTTGAAATTATGCCTTGTCAACAAGTATGATTGTTATTACTTGAGGCATAATTCATTAACAAGTATTATCATGCATTGATCTATTTAGTATTTGGATAAAGAATGTTTTGAACAAATATTATTTAAATGAAATAAAATATTGATTATGTTTATTTTTCATTTTCTTAATATTATATCCTATATTTGCATGTTTAATCCGTGAATAACTTATGTTATTCTAAAAGTCCGTTGTCGATCAATGATGTGGGAATGTCATTGAATTAAGACAAATCTGAGTTTTGGTAGAATATACTTTAAATATATTGACGCGTGAGACATGCCAGATTCACATGGTATTCAATGAATTAAATATAGGACAGATCCCAACTTAACATAATAGTACTTTATGAATCCTTGTCATTAAGTAAATCATGGACATTTATCCTCAGACTTGAGATACCAGATAACTGTTATGAATGTAGCATATTTGTGTGAAATTGTCTAACGCTATCCGTAAAAGGTGGTTATAAGGGCTATTTTCATAAGTGTTGCAAAGTTCATGAGTTATGTCTTGTAGTCAAGAGAATTTGCTCCTTTGAATTTGTTTCAAAGCATAATACTGTTTGGGCCCCTCGTAGGATTGACAAGATGTTTGTAAGGCCTTACCCAAGATGTATCTGGAATAAGTTCAGATGATTTGGTAATCTTGTTCAATTAGATATAACGAGAAACAAAAATATTAACTTGTGAAATGACTTGATCCATATTCACAGCTAATGAAGTATTAGAAGTAAAAGGATAAGTATAATGATGAATCATTAAAAATGGTTATTCCAGGGAAACCACACTCGATTCAAATTTGGGGGCATTGGCTTGTTAAGCTAGACTAAACCAATGTCATTACTATATTATGATATATGCAAGTGGGAGCTGAAAGGTTATGGATATAAATTAATATACATATGACCGGATTCGAAATCGAGGCTTCGAGATTGTACACATTACGTATGAGAATTGATGTTTAGAATAGTTAATATATAAATGTTATTATTAATTATTTAGTCACGAAATAAACACTTAAAGAATGTTAATAGATAACGAGTTTGGACTAACGGTCATTAAATGTAACATTAAAGGACTAAAGATGAAAATAGTAGACGAGAATGATCTAGAACCCCTTTGGGTTCTAGCAGGCCGGTCGTGGGTCTCCAAAAAGCCCAAGGGAGGTTTGCTTGGTCACCAAGTTTAGATGTGTATAAAT
This sequence comes from Chrysanthemum seticuspe, assembly GCA_019973895.1. Lineage (NCBI taxonomy): Eukaryota > Viridiplantae > Streptophyta > Magnoliopsida > Asterales > Asteraceae > Chrysanthemum > Chrysanthemum seticuspe. The sequence goes on from BPTQ01000005.1 coordinate 58,802,395, forward strand.
ACAAACCCATTGTATTCATTAAATCTAAACTTGGATCACCAAAGAACCCTAAATTCTTCTCCTCTCCTCTCCTTTTGTCTTTGGCCGATCGTATACCATCCCCACCCAAGGGATTCGATTTTCCAACTTCAAGAAACAAGTGTTTGGTTTATTTGTGATTCAAGAACCTAGCTTTTCACATTAATTCGATATTAGTGCGTGTGTACAAGAACGAATAGCAAATACACTTGTGTTTGCATATCTTGGGTATTCGACTTTTGGTGTAGTCGAATTTGTTAAACCCTAATTTATTAGGGTTTAGGGTTTCTTGGTTCTTGATATTTATTTGGGGCTTTCATAAACCCTAATTGCATTGATTGATAAAAGGTACGCATATACTTTTAATTCGGTTAATTAATTTACAAGTATTATTCCTATTACTTCCGCTGCATACTTTGATGATATTTACATGTTTACTGTAATTGTTATGATTAGCAAAACCCAACACTTCCCGGCGGTATAGTTAAAGAAATCATTAGATAGTTGTTACATATTTGATAAATAAAATTTGTTATATAAAAACTCGTAAATAGTAAAAAGTTTGTGATAGTTTTTGCAAGTTGTTGGATAGTTCGGAGGGCTTTTCATAACCCTTTTTTTCCAAATTAAGTGGGCTGGGTTGGGGCTTTTATTCAATAAGTATATTATTTTAATAGCATTGTTAAAGCCTGTTATAATATCCTCTTACTAATTGTCTTATACATACAACAATATTATATGATTTTTTTTCACTCATTATTTCTCTACATGCAAACCGTCAGTTCTGACACTTGTCAGGATCTTGTGAGTAGACATACAGGTAGAAAGATATTGTAGGAACATTTATCATTTTCCTTATTTTAAATGCCGGCCAATTTTTTATTCTTTTGGGAGTCCTTTCGAGACTGCTATAATATATATTAAGAATATAGGTAAAGTAAAAACCGATTTAAATAAGCATTATAAAAATGAGCATTCTTAAAAAATAGCAAAGCTCACAGCTCACCCTATATAGGGTGTGTTTGGTAAAAGTATCAGTGAGTAGTAGCAGTGAGCTGTGAGCTGTAGATGTGAGCAGTAGCCATAGCTCACAGCTCACCGCTCACAGCTTCTTAAAAAAGCATTAGAAAAATGAGCATTTCTAAAAAATAGCAAATCTCACCGCTCCTTTGCCAAACGAATAGTAAAAATCAAAAAGCTTATTGCTCACCGCTCATCGCTCCAAAAAGCTCTGCGCCAAACATAACCATAAGATATAAGAATAACGTAAAATGTTTTCATGTCTCCACAGCAGAGCGCGGGTAAACAATCATCGTTAAACACAATATCTTAATTAGTTACTTAAATTATGAATCACTCGTACCAACGGTACCTTGTTTCAGAATGGATGTTACGACTAAGTGATAAAAAAAAAGAAAAAATAGTGACTATCTCATTAACATCCGTAAATATTACAGATTGATTTATAGTAGTAGATAGTTTAGAAAAATAATTAACCACCCACGTCATTGACATTTTACTAAAATATTATTAGAGCATTTCAACGTCTGATCAATGTACATTAACTTTCAACCCTATTAAGAATGAGGAAATGATTTGAAACATACCGGTATGCATGATTAGTTGCTAATGTATATGTTTAATTAAGATATTGCTCCATTGTTGTTGGTATAAATATTTTTTTTAAGAAATACTAGTAGTAAATTAAGTTAGCCTGTCAATATTATTGGTGGAATTAAATTGTTAATAATACCACAAAACCAATCAGAGAGCGTGGAATTAGGGTTTTGAAAGTTGTATATATATGCATGTTAAAGACATTGTTCCATTGCTGTTGGTATAAATATATTTTTTTACGAAATAGTACATTAAGTTAGCTTGTCAATGTTATTGATGTTATATGTAATAACTTGTTGATAATACTAAAAAAAACCAATCAAATTTACCCTTGTTGTGAAACTAATAATTAATAAGAACAAGAATAAAGATTGAAACATGGAGAAATTATATTATTCATTTCACAATGGAGGCATGTATATATAGTTACAAGATGGAGTATTCCACAAGATACAATTATCTAATTAAGATAACTACCAATACTAATAGATATGGACATCCATTCCATATTTATCCATAACACTCCCCCTTGGATGTCCATTTGAGAATTATGCCTCGTTAAAACCTTACTAGATAAAACCCAATGGGACAAAAAATCTAGTGAAGGAAAAAGAGTACATAACTCCTTTATACGCTTGGGGATATTGCCTCATTAAAAACCTTGCCGGAAAACCCTGTAGGGACAAAACTATGGTCAAGGGAAAAAGAGTGCAATGCGTATCTTTTCTCCCCCTGATGATCACATCACTTAAGCTCATTGAGTCAGTGAAATGCACATTAAAGTGTCTTGATAGAATCACATGAATATATATTCTCTACATGTTGTTTTTATATCCATTTTTAAGGATTAACATACGCATACATCTCATTCAAGTACATCATCGTACTTCCTAAGTCATTCATTGCAAACACAATTAATTCAAATGATATATTATATCATGTATGACCATTGGCGAGAATCATAAATATTTCATATAAATTTTAGTATGACACTTCTAAATTGATATTGTGATCATCATCTTTATAAATCAAGGGGGCCTTTTTCACATCATGTGGCCTCATAAACATGTGTGTCGTTTTATCCATATAAGGATAATTAACATCTTGTTTTCATGATGCACACATATTTCATCCTTTAGATGTTCAATCATAAGCTAAGACAAAATATGTCTTTTGTTTCAAATTCAACTTCTATGCATTCATTTGCCTTTATAATCATAAATCAAACTTCATGAAATTCAAATAATATTCAAATCTTGATCTCTTTATAAAGTTTCATTGGCAAATATAATTCTTTATTTGGCACAATATTATATACTAAGACAATCATTAAACGTATGTCACAAACATGATTAATTCAATACAATCAAGTAGTGTTCTCGAGAACTTCTCTTATATGCTTTAAGCATTACAAAATAACTAGCATGCTTCATGCATTTTATATCCTCTAATAAAACCTTAACATTTCATGAGCTCTATCCATATATCTTTTAGACGCATATCAATTATTTCTCACATTGCCAGACTTCTATAATTACAAATTACATTATTGGATCCACCACATTAGAACATGTCTCCTCAAGATAATTTCCTAGTCTTTGTGAAATATATGTGTGCCATCAGTTGTTCCTTGAATATCATGATTTCAATAATTTAATTCGCTTTCACACAAAGACCGATGCATATCCAATAATTCTGCACATTCATGTATACGGACTTTAAGTCGCAGTATCCATGTCTCATCACAAGAGACTTCAATCTTTCATTAGTTCTTTGCATCTTTATATCTTTTGGCCATTCATTTATACATCTGCACTTCCTGCAGGTATGCTTCCATGATCCTCACCATGATTATAGCGCTATCTTATTTATTTACATAATCATTACCATATCGACGTCGATTCGTTACTTTTCGATTCCACACTTTACTAGACATTATATTCTATCATTTGTTGAGATCTCAAAGTTTTTCATGTACCCGGGGTTTTCAATAACCTTCATGTCTACTTTCTCTTTAAGAGACTATTATGGGGTATTTGTTACCTCGATTCGACCATCTTGATTTTATTGCTCTATTTTATCTCTTCACTCGAGGACTTTTATTTGGAATCGATTAGTCTATCACGTTGCAGACGTGCCATAGACTTACTATCAATCATTGGTTTTAATGTTGGGACACACACTTTAATTGGAGCATTAGCAGCGTATGTATGATCTAGTCACTTTATATAGGTCTCAAAACTTTCCTGGCAACTACTAGATCTGGAATGTAAATTGTCCCTTGAACTTTAAGTTCATTTTCATTAGCGTGAGGATCAACATTTTTATATCATAATTCATTCCATATTTCTCGCTGCTCATTCTCCCCCTGAATGAATTATCAACTTCAACATCCCTTATGTGCGTTGTGGTGGATATACAATACAGGTTCCGCACATTTACAGAAAACTTTATATGGGAAACATATGGTTTGTGACCGAAACCATTCTAATAGGGAGAATTCATTATTAATTGTTGGCAAGATGCAAATTCTTATTTTATCATTTAAAATTACATGCCCCATAAACTAATAGTTTTGTTCTCACAATTATTAGCTTTGCAATCAACTGAAGACGTTTTATGAACGTTTCAACAAAAGCAATTCGCGTACGAACATGGGCTACTTTTAAGTTCGACACTTATTCCAATAATTGCCCAACATATGAAAGTATTTACCACCATTTCCACATATACAATATGGAAAACCATGCTCGCATTTTATATGCCAAGCCATGAATCACGCTAACCTTAAGTTGCGTCTTTGAATATCATTTTGACGATGCATCGATTTTAGAACTCAAAATGATCAATATTGCGGATGTATAGGCCTACATACATCCCTTTGTATTTTTCCAAAACCTCATAGGGTAAAGTCCTTACCTTAATATGGTGGTGATATATGAACAATTAACTTCCATTCCATTGAGAACAATCAAAACTATCTTTAAGAAACTTAATGCTTTTATATACATTTCGCATCTTCATTGATCCGGGATGGTCTAACCGGTCATGCCACTCAATAAAATAATCTTGGCTCATAAACTATGGTTTATGACCACATATGCTTCAAGTGCACTTGAGTTATATCTATCGCATTTATACTGTTTCTCCAATCAAATTGATATAAGCACTTTTATAATTTTCACATAGTTTAATATATTAGCCCATAACATTATCAAATAATAAAACATATGAAGTATTATAACTAGTGTAGTTGCACAATTTTCAAAACACATGCATGTCATTAATCAATTAATCAAGTATCTCACAAGCAAATAAAATCATATGATAAACGAATCACACATATTTAACACACTCAATGGCAAAATTCACACTTAATTCGTATCAAAACTAACTTTTCCTTATTATTAATATCATCCAAAACAAAAACAAAGCTTTATTATTGCTAGTAATCTCTAGATTTGTATTAGAGTATGCTATTATCAATGAATAAGGCAAATTGTAGGTCAAATACGATGATATTGTACGAATCCAAACATGGAGTATATATTAATCCTACTAATAACCAACTCGTAAAAAGAGTAAAAAGAATTAAAGCTAATATAGATCACATATATGCATCAAAATCTACCAATGTCACTTTAGTAATTATCCTTAATTTTCTATAGGTTTCTTTCATGTTACTTATATGAAAAATCAATGCATTAGAGGCAGAAGTTATTTGTGTTAAGAATTATATTATAATATGTATGGCGTAAGCTACGTAACAATCTTAAAATATCCAATGTAACATAACATTAAAACATGCGTAAGCTCAACACCTACATGTATCAGTATTTGTAAGATTCATATATTCACAAGCTAGTCAGCGATTTATAATATACATGGATACTACGGTGGAAGTATGACACCCAACTCAGAAGACGAGTAGATAATTAATTAAACTAGAGAACGTGCAAACTATAATCATATCACAAGTAGGAAACTATAGTGTCATTAACTTTTTCTTTTAAGAATATTAAATCTATTAACAATTTAATTAAAATTAACAGTTATCACAAGCACCGATTTTTTTTTTTTTTTTTTTTTTTTTTTTTTTTTTTTTTTTAACATTCTAAATTCCTAATGATCAAGTAAGCAACTAAATGCTTCCTCACGTAATACTATAAAAAAATAGGAATCGTATATAGCTAAGTAAAGAAGAAACACAATAAACAAATGTATGAACAACTCATATGCATGTTCCCGTGATCGTCTGTTAGTCGATATTAAACATAGCATGAATCTATGAAAAAAAAAACCCATACAACTAATAGTCCAATACTATTACGAACACAATCGATCATGCAATTCATGAATTAGTAACAGGTTAAGTTATTACTTTGATTATAATAAAATCATAATATTCATGCCAAAGTATATAAACATGGCACATAACTTTATATGATAGTGTAATAAACAAATACAATGAATAGGTATAAGGGGTCCAACACGCACCTTAATCAATCATCTGATATATCACGAGATAATGGTTGACGGAGTACCGGTGGAGAACAGGAGAAAACAAAAACAGACCTAAAAAGCATAGAGCGTGCTGATAACGTGTTGTGAAACTAATAATTAATAAGCAAACAAAGAACAAGAATAAAGATTGAAACATGGAGAAATTGTATTATTCATCTCACAATGGAGGCATGTATATATAGTTACAAGATGGAGTATTCCACAAGATACAATTATCTAATTAAGATAACTACCAATACTAATAGATATGGACATCCATTCCATATTTATCCATAACATGTTTATGAATCTTTTCGTAACTGAAAACTTCATTTTCTATTTTGCATCTATGGAAACGGTTAGAGCTCGGTTTATTAAAGAACAGTTACTTAGAATTTTACGGCAATATGTTTCGTCGTTACATATAGCAAACGTAAGTTAGTCACTCACTTTCTATTGTGATAAGTAGACTCTTAAAAGAAATCACATTCTCTTCTAAAACACTCAAATATTTGCAATCTATAGCAAAAGCAACATATAATTTCACATTATCGAAAGCGTCCCCTTCGTGATTCTTGCTCCAAACACATAAACTAGTTTCCCCTAAACTTCAATATGGTTCTTAACATACCTTTCTTCAACCTTTTATCCCATAGTTGTCAGGATCCTGATTGGTGCAATACCGTCAAGTTTTCTCACGCGAGCTAGCCACTTGTGAATGACCAGCCGTAAGGAACTTAAAACAGCTCACACACCAAATGCAATTTAGATCAGGAGAATACAGTGGATTCCCGGGTCGTTAAGTCCCACGGAGGATGACTGGTGTTTAACACAATCAGATGTCGAATAATCACTAAGGATAGTGATCAGTAAGGATTTTGAGTTATTTAATAAATTACAGGAGCTTAAATGCAAATTAAAGGAAATTAAAAAGATAAACTATCTTAAATAAACGCTATCACTAATTTTATACTGATGTTTTTGATTTTATGTTTTTATAAAACTGAATTAAAAACTACGTAACGTACAAATAAAAACGTGAAACTTACACAATATTAATCCTAAAAATATGAAAATGATATTTTTATAAACCTAATGATATAAGAAAATTTTAAGAAAAAGAAAATTATTTTTATAACTATTTAATTAATTATTATTAATTAAAAACTATTTTTAACTATTAAATAATAACCTAAATTACAAGAAAATAGGAAATAAACCTAGAAAAATAAAATTAAGACTTGGAAAAATCTAAAATAACAAAAGAGAATTTTCAAAACTATTTTTATATTTTTCTGATTATTTTTCTATTTTTTATGAATTTTAAACTATTAAAAACTAATTAAATTACTAAAAATTACAAAATAAATTATGAAAAATCTGGAAAATTATTTTTTTATTTTTTATATTTATCTTAACCTAAGAAAAATGAAAAATTATTTTTTTATAACTTTTTCTGATTTAATTGTATTAAAAGCTAATTAAATAATCCTAAAAACTGTTTTTAATTAAGAAAAATAGCAAACTGTTATGAAAAATTATGGAAATTTCAAGAAAAGTCTAATTTAATATATCGAATCTAAGAAAAATAGAAAAACAGTGGCTTGTTTGGTAGATTATGAAACTGCAATACTAGTGCTTATTTAATAAGCACTTGAATAAGCCAAATGATCACCACAAGCTACCAAACTGAAACAGAAGCATTAATATGCTAAACTTACTAAAATGCAGCAAGAAACAACAATCCTTAACCTCTGGATTACACACTGCTATGATCTTGATGATTTAATTAATGTGCTAAAACAGATTTTTGAGTGCTACTTGTAGCTGGAAAATAAGCACTCACATAAGCTGGAAATTGGAAAACAGCTATTGGGGACTAAAGATGACCTGGTTAGCTACTTGTAAACCAAGGCACAGACCAAGACAAGCTCTGAGGAGCTTGGGACAAGCCCTGCAATAAGCTGAGAAACACTCAGCTTTGACTGAGTTTTGGAGCAGGGCATATAAGCCCTGTTTGATGAGCTTATTTGAAGCTTCTACAAAATTACTAAAATCATGCAAAAATGACTACAAGGAATTAGACCAGCTGAACTTTTAAAAACCACAAATCTCACTTGATTTGAACCAGTAATGAACCTGTGAAAAATCTCTCCATTTGGCCTCAAAACTGGAATTTCATGTTTTGACTTTCTTTTGACAGATTAAGAATATTGACTAAACTGAACTTGGATCTTGATTTGTTAACTGATATTGATGTTTTTTGGTATAATGAGACTAAGACAAGCTACTCTAGTGATTTCTAAGCATGAAACAAGGTTTTGATTTCCCAAACTCTTAACAGTTAATGAATTAAGACAGTTAAAACTAGATTTTGACTTTTAAGGTGTTTAGACACAATTTGAATGACATATATGAGTATGAATGAGCATAACAAACATACAACAACAGACCTCAACTCTTGAACAAATCTCTATGACAGTTTAAGTAGCAAATCCAAACACCACTTTATAAACTGTTTTTGCAAATTTAATTGAGTAAACTATGATCTAGCATGTAATATTGATTAAACTGAATCTACTTATCCTAAATACAACTGATTGAACAGGTTTAACCTATTGGTAACCACAGATTCCAATCCAAACATAAACTGCAAACTGACTAAAAATTTGAGAATGAGAAACACTCACAACTGTCCCAGCTTATCTGTGCAGCTTATACCAACCCAAATACTACTATTCTATTCCATTTCCAACCCATTTCCACTCTGCATCAGCCCATTTCCCAACTTATTCCCATATTGCCTCATCAGTTGACTTTCGTTGACTTTTAGCACTTTTGATTGAAACTGAATAACAAGCTTACAAAAAGCTATTTCAAGCTTAAATAAACTTGTTTGGGTTTAAAATTAAGCTATTTGAAGCTTGGTAACAAGAGTTTGACACTAAATGATGCAACAGTAATTATGAAAATATGAAACTGATGTAGAAACTTGAATTAACACTTGAAAACAGTTTTAATACACTTACACAACTTAATTTGATATATTGAAACAAAGGATTACAACTTAAAGTTTAATTAAAGACATAGAGATAAAATACGAAATACATAAAAATAAAAAACTAAAGACTGCCTTCTTCTCTCTATCTCCTCCTTCTTTTATGCTCTAGAAATCTTCCACGTGTCCTTCTGAGAGTATCTCACCACTTTTCTTGGCCAATGGGTGAGTTTTGAGCAATTTGGTCGTTTTTATCATTTTGGCAGGAAAGACAGTTTGACCTGTGGCTCTGTAAAATAGCTAGTAGGGGGGTGGCATTTATTGTGGAGGGTTTGTGATGATGAGGGGGGTGGTTTGTGGAGAAAAGGTGATGGGAGGTGAGACTGTGTTGCAGGCAACATGTGGGGAAGACAGGTGTACAGTGGGGCGGGTAAAGGTGGAGGTTTGACTTTGTTTGACCTGGGGGTCCAAAAAGAGAAAAGACAGGGGGCCAAAATGTGTTAAAGGCAGGGGTCAATATTAGTTTTGACAAGCCTTAGCTTAGGTTTATAATACAAGGACCAAATTGTAATTCTGCCAAACTAGAGGGACCAATCCTGCCATTTTCTCAAAGTTCTTACAAGGGCTAAAACTGACAACCTTCAATAGTACAAGGACTATTTTTGACATTTTCAAATTTCCAGGGACTATTTGTGACAATTTCAAAACTTGAGGGACATTTTCTGCCATTTAACAAAAGATTTATTCAAGGACCATTTTTGACAATTTAGAATATTTCAGGGACCTTGAATAACATTTTTCTTTATTTAGATTTACCAGGGACTATTTTTGACAACTTTTGAAACTTGAGGGACTAAAACTGCCAATTATGCAAACTTGATACGTTTTTCACCAGATTTTGATATTTTTGCATTTAAAACACATAAAACACTTATTTGTGATATTTTTATCATTTTGATGCATTTTTGAGTGTTTTCAGATATTTTTGCAGTTTAAATGGTACAAAAATGATGAGTATTTAGATACTCATCAATCCCCCACACTAAGATATTGGTAGTCCCTAGCAATGTTTTGAGAAAAATTTAATGGATTTCATCTCTTTACCAAAAGCCATTACTTCTGGAGTAGCCAAATGTTTCAGTTCAAGTAAAAACCTTGGTACACCGATAACCAAATGATTTTGAGCAAATCACCAGCTTCCAACGGATTTGATTTGTCTTTACCAGAAGCCGTTTGCTTCTGGACTAGCCAACTCTTAGATAAAATATCTTTGGTGAGCTGATTACCAATTATGGTTTTCCAACTGCCTTTACCACAAGCTATAAACTTGCGGGCTAGCCAACTCTTCACTTTTAAGGATATGGTGAGCTGAACACCATACAATTTTGGGCAAATTGCAAGCCGTCAATGGATTTGAGATATCTTTACCAAGAGCCGTTTGCTCCTGGATTAGCCAATCCTTTTGTTATTAGACAAGGCGGACTGATAACCATAAGATGAGTAAGTGCAAAACACTTACTCCAAAAAAAATTTTGGCCAAAAATGGGGGAATTAGGCGGTAAAATTACATGATAAAATTCGTGAGAATTCCCCCCCACACTTAGAAATGAATATTGCCCTCAATATTCAAAGTACCGGCTGTTATGCCGAAACATAGAACGTAAAAGGGAAATACTACGGCCATTATTTAGCAAGGATTTTTTTTTTTTTTTTTTTTTTTTTTTTTTTTTTTTTTTTTGTAACTCTTATATATATACACAACATGTGGGGCAACTCCCCCACACTAGGGTGGAATACACGGGTGAAAACCCATGTAGCATGCTACTGTTTTTGATTCCCGAGTCGCTAGCTTGACTCGATCCCCGCATTCATTGGTTCATGGGGAAAGTTTGTAGATCCGGGACAACCACAGGGGGAATGTCCTCTCTAAAGTAATGCTTCAACCGATGACCATTCACTTTAAAGTTTGGACCATCGGGTTGAGTTAACTCAATGGTTCCATATGGGAATACTTTAGTGATGGTGAATGGTCCAGACCAGCGGGACTTAAGCTTTCCCGAGAAAATCTTCAATCTTGAATTGAAAAGAAGGACTCGATCACCAACGTTGAAAACGCAGTTTTTGATCTTTGAGTCATGAATTTTCTTTGTCTTTTCTTTGTAGATCAAAGAGTTCTCGTATGCTTGATCACGGAGTTCATTTAATTCATTCATTTGAACTTTCCGGTGATCACCAGCTGTCTGAATATCGAAGTTGGCATGCTTCAAGGCCCAGTATGCCTTGTGCTCAAGCTCAACCGGTAGATGACACGCCTTTCCGTACACAAGCTTGAATGGAGTACACCCTATGGGTGTTTTATAAGCTGTACGGAAGGCCCAGAGTGCATCATCTAACTTATCTGACCAAGAGGCACGGTTTTCGCCAACCGTCCTCTCCAGAATTCTTTTAATCCCTCGGTTGGAAACTTCCACTTGCCCACTAGTTTGGGGGTGGTACGCAGTAGAGAGACGGTGAGTTACACCATACTTCTGTATGACTCTTTCAAACTGGTCATTGCAGAAATGCGTACCACGATCACTGATTAGGGCTTGTGGAGTTCCAAACCTAGCAAAGAGAGATTTCAAGAATTTCACAACAACTCGGGCATCGTTGGTAGGCAAAGCCTTAGCTTCAACCCATTTTGACAAGTAGTCAACGGCCACGAGTATGTACTTATTACCGCGGGAAAAAGGAAATGACCCCATAAAGTCAATGCCCCAGATGTCAAAGATCTCACACACTTGAATGGCGTTTTGCGGCATTTCATTTCTTTGTGAGATATTCCCGTGACGTTGACAAGCGTCACAGGCTTTGACAAATTCGTGGGCATCCTTGTAAATTGTGGGCCAATAAAATCCGGAATCAAACACCTTCTTGGCGGTGTAGTTGGGGCTACGATGCCCCCCGGTGGGTCCAGCATGGCAAGCTTTGAGAATGTCAATTGCTTCCTGACCATACACACATCGCCTGATGACTTGATCCGCGCAAATTTTGAACAAGTAGGGGTCGTCCCAGAAGTAATGTTTCACATCCTTAAAGAATTTGTTCTTTTGTTGGGACGACATCCCTTTCACTATGAAGTTACCCGCATGGTAATTTGCGAAGTCAGCAAACCATGGGGTAGTAGAGTTTCCACGAAAAGAAACCGCATTGAGTGTCTCGAGAGGAAACGTTTCATTTATTTCCTTTTTCTCGAAAACATCTTGGTGAGGGTTCTCTAATCAGGACAGATGATCAGCAGCCAGGTTCTCAGCTCCTTTTTTATCACGTATAATGATATCAAATTCTTGCAGGAGGAGAACCCAACGGAGCAATCTCGGCTTTGCATCTTGTTTTGCAAAGAGATATTTGAGAGCCGAGTGATCCGTATACACCACGCATTTGGTCAAGATGAGGTATGGACGAAATTTCTCAAACGCATACACCACAGCTAATAGTTCTTTTTCTTTAGTGGTGTAATGGGTTTGAGCTTCAGTCATAGTCTTGCTTGCGTAGTGGATAGGCTGAAAATGCTTGGTTTTACGTTGCCCCAAGACTGCACCGATAGCAAAATCACTTGCATCGCACATGAGCTCAAAGGGTAGATCCCAGTCGGGGGCAACTAGAATGGGTGCTTCCGTAAGCTTTTTCTTTAGTGTTTCAAAAGCTTCGATGCACTCAGGAGAGAAGATAAAAGGAGCTTCTTTTTCAAGAAGATGGGTCATAGGCCGAGCGATTTTGGAAAAATCCTGTATGAATCTACGATAAAACCCGGCATGACCAAGAAAACTCCTAATACCTTTGACGGTAGTGGGATGAGGTAGTTTAGCAATAACATCAACTTTTGCTCTATCGACCTCGATCCCATTTTTGGAAATCTTATGGCCAAGGACTATGCCTTCTTTGACCATAAAGTGACTCTTCTCCCAATTTAGACAGAGATTGGTGTCTTCACACCGTTTTAACATTTTGTCTAAATGGGAGAGACATGTCTGAAATGAATCCCCAATGACCGAGAAGTCATCCATAAACACCTCCATTGTTTCCCCGATCATGTCGTGGAATATGGCTATCATACATCGTTGGAACGTGCCAGGAGCATTACATAAGCCAAAAGGCATACGTTTGTAGGCAAAAGTTCCGTATGGGCAGGTGAATGTGGTCTTCTCTTGATCCTGTGGATCAATGGGGATCTGAAAGTAACCCGAGAAACCATCAAGGAAACAATAGTACTCATTCCCTGCTAATCTCTCAAGCATCTGGTCCATGAAGGGTAGAGGAAAATGGTCTTTACGGGTGGCGTCATTCAACTTAAGATAGTCAATACACACACGCCATCCCGTAACCAGCCGAGTTGGAATTAACTCGTTTTCTTCATTCGTGACAACAGTTATGCCACCCTTTTTTGGAACACAGTGAATTGGGCTAACCCAAGGACTATTCGAGATTGGGTAAATCAATCCTGCATCAAGAAGTTTGATAACCTCCTGTTTGATAACATCATGGATTTTTGGATTCACCCTTCTCTGATGTTGAACTGCTGGTTTGAAGTCATCCTCCATCAATATTTTGTGAGTACAAAATTCAGGGTTGATACCCTTAATGTCGGAGAGTTTCCAAGCAATTGCTTGCTTGTGTGACTTCAAGACCTTTATGAGAGCAGTCTTTTCATCTTTACTCAAATCTCGAGCAATAATGACAGGCAATTTATCATCACCTTCAAGAAATGCATACTCAAGATGAGGTGGTAAGTCCTTAAGTTCAACTTCAGGAAATTCTTCAGTTTTCTCAACTGACTTGACTTCCTTGTTATGAAGCTCGACAGGAGGGAGTGGAGGAGAAGTGTCCTGATTTAACAACTTCTCAAGAATAAGAATATCTCCCTCCGAATTAGTCTCATGGTGATTAATCTCTTCTGGAATTGCATCATTAGTATGAGGGGTTGATGAGTGATCATCTTTAAGCAATTTCTCAATGAGAAGTATGTCCCCCTCGATGTCAATTGGAGCGTGATCAATTTCCCATGGAACAGAATCACTAGCCAAGTATGCTTCAATTTCTTCCAAGATGAAGTCGCTTCCCTCAAACGGAGTGAGAGAAGGAGTAGAATTGGCTATGATAGGTTGAGAAGATGTGGTGGGTTGAGAAGATGTGGTGGGATCCCCACTCACAGAATTATGAGAATAACCAAGAACTTCTTGAGAGTACTCTTCAGAAGCAACATCAATGATATCTATTCGGTTAACCGACTCAGAATCATAGTTTGCGGAGTACCTCGAAGTTTGATCAAGGTTAAAGGTGACAGCTTCATTACCAACACGTAATGTGATTTCTTGCTCAAATACATCAATGAGAGCACGGCCCGTTCTCAGGAATCCTCTTCCAACAATGAGAGGAACCCGTGGATCAGCATCGAAATCAACAACTACAAAGTCAGCTGGAAAATGGAACTTTCCTACTTTCACAAATACGTCCTCGGCAATTCCAAGAGGACGGGATATTGTACGATCTGCAAGCTCGAGAGTCATGCATGTAGGAGTAAGATCCGGAAGAGAGAGTTTCTTCCATACTGAATGAGGCATCAGGTTTATGCTTGCACCAAGATCGGCTAAGGCAAAGCATTCAACCATTCCTGGGAATACACAAGGTAAGAGGAACTTTCCAGGATCTCCAAGCTTCTCGGGAAGCTTCTTCAAGATAACTGCAGAGCAGTTCTCGTTCAGAGGAGTTTTAGCCATTTCAAACAGCTTTTCCTTGTTGCTTAACATGTGTTTGAGAGTTGATGCAAACTTGGGCATCAACATGATAGCATCCGCAAAGCTTATGTCAAAATGTAGTTCTTGGAAAATTTGAAAGAATTTTTCCATTTGATGACTGGCTTTCTCGCGGAGCTTTTGCTCATGTAAACGTGATGGGTAAGGAATAGAAGATTTGGATTTGGTATTATCAATGGGAGCTACAGGAGGTTCAAAAACAACTTCTGGATTGGATTTTGGTTTCTGGACAACCTGAGGATGGACATTGCTGGTACCTCCGTTATTAGTAGGAAGTTCCTTGTCCTTTGTCGCCTCAGGTTCACTTTCCACTACCTTTGGGAGAGAAGAAGAAGAGGTAGTAGGAATAGCAGGTCCATCATATGAAGTACCACTTCTGGTTGTGATCGCCTTTGCATCGCCCCTCGGATTAGCGATCGTGTTGCTAGGTAAAGTACCTGAGCCCGAGGGTCGATCATTTAAAGACTTCTTTAATTCAGCGATCTGACTGACCAACAACCTGTTTGTCTCCTCTTGAGTCTTCATGAATTGCTTTAAAAGCTCATCAGATGTTGATACAGGAGGTGGTGGAGGGATAATTTGAGGCCGTATGTTCTGATTATAGCCAGAATTCCCTTGATTAGGATTCATATTCCCCTGAAATTGATTCCCTCGATTGTAAGTGTTTTGATTAAGATTTTCTTGATGTTGGAAACCTTGATTGGGTCCGGAATAGAAATTACCTTGGTTTTGATTACCTTGGTTCATTCTTGGTTGGTTCTGATTCCAGTTAGGATTCTGGTTGAAACCGGGTGGTGCCTGATAAGTGTTAGCACGGTAGTTTAGTTCATTTTGAGGACGGTATTGATTACCTCCTTGATTTGAAGTACCGGCTATAGCATTAGCTTCAAACGGACTACCATCGGTGGCAGTACAGTTGTAGTATGCATGAGGACCACCACAAGTAACACACACTTCAACTTTCTTCACTTCACCATATGATGGTGCTTGTGTGAAAGTGACTTTCTTTTGGTTAGCAAGAACCAAAGCCTGAACAATATCCGTGAGTTTGTCAATCTTAGCATCGGTGTTAGATGTACTCACGGGAGATGAAGTAGAAGGTCCAGCATTAGACTGAGTCTGATATGTCTTTGTGCGGAAAGGACGGACCTGTGACTTGTTTTCAATGATTTGCAAGGCTTCTTTTGTGGTCTTGCTCAAGAAATTACCTCCCGCGGAGGCATTCAAAGAGTCTTGATTAGTCTGGTTCAGACCATTGTAGAAAGTATCCATTTGCATTAACTCGGTAAAACCATGATGCGGACACTTACGGAGCAATTCTTTGTAACGATCCCATGCCTCCCCGAATGATTCATCAAATCTCTGAGAAAATTTCATTATCTCATTCTTAAGACTTGTGGTTCGAGATGGAGGATAGAACTCGTTAACGAACTTGGTGACTAGATCCTCCCATGTCTCAATAGAGCGAGGGGGTTGTTTCTCAAGCCAATTCCGGGCTTGTCCCTCTAGAGAAAATGGGAACAGAAGAAGCTTGATAGCTTCATGTGGGGCATTCTTGTACTTGATGGTAGATGCAATCTTGTTAAACCATCGAATGTGTGCATGAGGATCATCCCGCTCAAAACCATAGAATTGGCTTTGGGTTACCAGATTAAGTAACCCGGTTTTGAGCTCAAAAGTATCAGCCACGATGGCTGGGACAACAATAGCATCTCCGTAACCCTCGATGGGTGCTTGGAGAAGCTCATTCATCGGCTTGTCTTCTGCCATTACAGCAGGTGGTGGTGGTGGTAAACGTTCCTCAGTCACGGCTGAAGGAGCAGAACGTCCTCTACGTTTACGAGGAATCTTTCCAAGTTCTGAAAGTGGACTTGTAGAACTGGAAGAACGAGTGCGCATGCACTAAGTATAAAAATCAGTTTTCAAAACAAATGCGAGGCAAAACGACAAGTGAACTTAACCAATAATCACAAATGAAATGGCTTCTTTGAAAAAGGTACACCAAATCACAAGGACACAAAGGCAAGTTTTAAATCTGTTGTTCGGGAACTTATTATGGTCACACCCCCAGTTAGTAGGTGTACTGCCTTGATTTGCGGTGGTTGATTTTTATGTATATATTAAGTACCACTGAAAAGACGTAGGAATAGATTTGTGCTGATGGTTTAAAAAATTTTGGACAATATTTTTGGTATCGTCTTGTTTAACCAAATCGTATTTCTTTAAGAATCACCTTAAAAGAAACACAAGCTAGAAAACGTTACGATTGTTTTGTTATTTTATATTTTGTTTGGTGTTGTTAACACTTTAGGAAAAGTGTTAATGAACTTTTTGATTTTGTTATAACTTTACAAAAAACTGTTTTTACAAAAGGTGGTATATGTGCAAGTACGGGTCTGAAAAATGTTTAGAACACGCTTACAGCCTCCCCAGCAGCGGCGCCAAAATTTGATTGGTGCAAAACCGTCAAGTTTTCTCACGCGAGCTAGCCACTTGTGAATGACCAGCCGTAAGGAACTTAAAACAACTCACACACCAAATGCAATTTAGATCAGGAGAATACAGTGGATTCCCGGGTCGTTAAGTCCCACGGAGGATGACTGGTGTTTAACACAATCAGATGTCGAATAATCACTAAGGATAGTGATCAGTAAGGATTTTGAGTTATTTAATAAATTACAGGAGCTTAAATGCAAATTAAAGGAAATTAAAAAGATAAACTATCTTAAATAAACGCTATCACTAATTTTATACTGATGTTTTTGATTTTATGTTTTTATAAAACTGAATTAAAAACTACGTAACGTACAAATAAAAACGTGAAACTTACACAATATTAATCCTAAAAATATGAAAATGATATTTTTATAAACCTAATGATATAAGAAAATTTTAAGAAAAAGAAAATTATTTTTATAACTATTTAATTAATTATTATTAATTAAAAACTATTTTTAACTATTAAATAATAACCTAAATTACAAGAAAATAGGAAATAAACCTAGAAAAATAAAATTAAGACTTGGAAAAATCTAAAATAACAAAAGAGAATTTTCAAAACTATTTTTATATTTTTCTGATTATTTTTCTATTTTTTATGAATTTTAAACTATTAAAAACTAATTAAATTACTAAAAATTACAAAATAAATTATGAAAAATCTGGAAAATTACTTTTTTTACTTTTTATATTTATCTTAACCTAAGAAAAATGAAAAATTATTTTTTTGAACTTTTTCTGATTTAATTGTATTAAAAGCTAATTAAATAATCCTAAAAACTGTTTTTAATTAAGAAAAATAGCAAACTGTTATGAAAAATTATGAAAATTTCAGGAAAAGTCTAATTTAATATATAGAATCTAAAAAAAATAAAAAAACAGTGGCTTGTTTGGTAGATTATGAAACTGCAATACTAGTGCTTATGTAATAAGCACTTGAATAAGCCAAATGATCACCACAAGCTACCAAACTGAAACAGAAGCATTAATATGCTAAAATTACTAAAATGCAGCAAGAAACAACAATCCTTAACCTCTGGATTACACACTGCTATGATCTTGATGATTTAATTAATGTGCTAAAACAGATTTTTGAGTGCTACTTGTAGCTGGAAAATAAGCACTCACATAAGCTGGAAATTGGAAAACAGCTATTGGGGACTAAAGATGACCTGGTTAGCTACTTGTAAACCAAGGCACAGACCAAGACAAGCTCTGAGGAGCTTGGGACAAGCCCTGCAATAAGCTGAGAAACACTCAGCTTTGACTGAGTTTTGGAGCAGGGCATATAAGCCCTGTTTGATGAGCTTATTTGAAGCTTCTACAAAATTACTAAAATCATGCAAAAATGACTACAAGGAATTAGACCAGCTAAACTTTTAAAAACCACAAATCTCACTTGATTTGAACCAGTAATGAACCTGTGAAAAATCTCTCCATTTGGCCTCAAAACTGGAATTTCATGTTTTGACTTTCTTTTGACAGATTAAGATGTTGACTAAACTGAACTTGGATCTTGATTTGTTAACTGATATTGATGTTTTGTGGTATAATGACACTAAGACAAGCTACTCTAGTGATTTCTAAGCATGAAACAAGGTTTTGATTTCCCAAACTCTTAACAGTTAATGAATTAAGACAGTTAAAACTAGATTTTGACTTTTAAGGTGTTTAGACACAATTTGAATGACAGATATGAGTATGAATGAGAATAACAAACATACAACAACAGACCTCAACTCTTGAACAAATCTCTATGACAGTTTAAGTAGCAAATCCAAACACCACTTTATAAACTGTTTTTGCAAATTTAACTGAGTAAACTTTGATCTAGCATGTAATATTGATTAAACTGAATCTACTTATCCTAAATACAACTGATTGAACAGGTTTAACCTATTGGTAACCATAGATTCCAATCCAAACATAAACTGCAAACTGACTAAAAATTTGAGAATGAGAAACACTCACAACTGTCCCAACTTATCTGTGCAGCTTATACCAACCCAAATACTACTATTCTATTCCATTTCCAACCCATTTCCACTCTGCATCAGCCCATTTCCCAACTTATTCCCATATTGCCTCATCAGTTGACTTTCGTTGACTTTTAGCACTTTTGATTGAAACTGAATAACAAGCTTACAAAAAGCTATTTCAAGCTTAAATAAACTTGTTTGGGTTTAAAATTAAGCTATTTGAAGCTTGGTAACAAGAGTTTGACACTAAATGATGCAACAGTAATTATGAAAATATGAAACTGATGTAGAAACTTGAATTAACACTTGAAAACAGTTTTAATACACTTACACAACTTAATTTGATATATTGAAACAAAGGATTACAACTTAAAGTTTAATTAAAGACATAGAGATAAAATACGAAATACATAAAAATAAAAAACTAAAGACTGCCTTCTTCTCTCTATCTCCTCCTTCTTTTATGCTCTAAAAATCTTCCACGTGTCCTTCTGAGAGTATCCCACCACTTTTCTTGGCCAATGGGTGAGTTTTGAGCAATTTGGTCGTTTTTATCATTTTGGCGGGAAAGACAGTTTGACCCGTGGCTCTGTGAAATAGCTAGTAGGGGGCGGGGTGGCATTTATTGTGGAGGGTTTGTGATGATGAGGGGGTGGTTTGTGGAGAAAAGGTGATGGGAGGTGAGACTGTGTTGCAGGCAACATGTGGGGAAGACAGGTGTACAGTGGGGCGGGTAAAGGTGGAGGTTTGACTTTGTTTGACCTGGGGGTCCAAAAAGAGAAAATACAGGGGGCCAAAATGTGTTAAAGGCAGGGGTCAATATTAGTTTTGACAAGCCTTAGCTTAGGTTTATAATACAAGGACCAAATTGTAATTCTGCCATACTAGAGGGACCAATCCTGCAATATTCTGAAAGTTCTCACAAGGGCTAAAACTGACAACCTTTAATAGTACAAGGACTAGTTTTGACATTTTCAAATTTCCAGGGACTATTTGTGACAATTTCAAAACTTGAGGGACCTTTTCTGCCATTTAACAAAAGATTTATTCAAGGACCATTTTTGACAATTTAGAATATTTCAGGGACCTTGAATAACATTTTTCTTTATTTAGATTTACCAGGGACTGTTTTTGACAACTTTTGAAACTTGGGGGACTAAAACTGCCAATTATGCAAACTTGATACGTTTTTCACCAGATTTTGATATTTTTGCATTTAAAACACATAAAACACTTATTTGTGATATTTTTATCATTTTGATGCATTTCTGAGTGTTTTCAGATGTTTTTGCAGTTTAAATGGTACAAAAATGATGAGTATTTAGACACTCATCAGATCCCGATCTTGATCTTAGGATCTTACGATTTTACGATACTGCAAAGCAAAAACGATCCGGATCCTACATAGGATCTTTGCAAGCTTAAGATCTTATAGGATCCCGATCTTAACCATACGATCTTACGATCTAATCCGATCCGATCTTACTTTTCTCGAATTACAAACTAAAAAACTACAAATTTATGGGTTGTTTGTTTGTAGAATTCAAAAAACAACATGTTAATCTTTTTAAATATTTTATAATCATAATTTAGGACAACATTTATATGAAACATTCATAGTATTTTATGCTTATAATGTATTAGAATTTGTAGATTTGTATAAAATTACATAAAGTATTAAGAAATAACATTAGAGTAGGATCTTAAGATCCCGATCCGATCTTACGATCATGATCTTGCAAAGACGAAAACGATCCTGGGTAGGATCCCGATCTTGACAACCTTGAATTTATCCTACCATCCCACATAGGCTTAAGATAGAAGTTGATGGTTACTAATATACCAAAGTGTATGTGTGCTTAATGTGTTGAGAATAGCATTATGTCTTCAGATATTTCGGCGTTTGTAAGGTTGAAAAAAAATCTTATGGGAGCTGTTATATCCGAAAACTGATAGCAACTCTTAACTTTTTCTTATAATTTGGTACTCTAAAACATGTTTCGGTGGAGACCAATATAATATTTAACTTCACACAGGATAGAAAGAAAACGAACTGTGAAAACTAATAAAGAAACAATAGAAATGTAAAATTGTACCTTAGTTTTTTTTTGTTAGAACGCAATGTGCAAATAAATACCCCTACGATCTAACTCAACAATTAACAACCAACATAAATCTTGTTAGATAATCATACACATATCAAAACCTTTTATGACATGAAGTCATGAACATATTTTAATTGTTGAATGTTCGTAGCGAGGATATCCTTTGAAATATCTTACTATATTCATCCAGTGGCATATATATTTTGGTTCTAATGTGGTCTTACACATACACAACAACAATAGTGCCAGTCAATCAACATGTTTAAATACTCATCAACTTTAAATATTCAGGATTTCTAAACCTATAGGTAGGGATGGCATTCGTGGGCAATGGGCATAGGTATCACTAACCCGTCACCCGCCTTCGTGGTTTTTTTCTCACCCGTCACCCGCCCGTCACTTGCCAATGGGTAAAGTTTTCTACCCAAACCCATGCTCGCGGTACCTGTTGCCCATGGGTAAAACCCATAGGTTAGTGAAATGAAACAAAAACACAAAGTCGTGATATGGAAACTAATTACTCCATATGAAATTGTGTATAAGACACCTTATTAATTTGTTCGGTCTGGGGTTTTAGGCTTAATCAGTCTCGGTCCGGTCCGAGTTTGGTCTGGTCTTAGCCAGATGCTCACCCCTACTTACGAACAACCTTACAATTATCAACATTGTGTTTCTAGAGAGTTGGGTATTATTTAATATATATACCAAAAACCTTACAAATATTTAAGTAAACCTTACAAATATTTAAGTATTATAATAAATTTTAGTTTGACATAAATGGGTTTACGGGTACACCCATGGGTTTTTGACGGGTATACCCATGGGTTTTTGATGGGTACACCTGTGGGTATTTTAAATGGATGCATGGGTTTATCCGTGACGGGTATAAATATTCATCACATGCCCGCCACCCATCGATAGGTACAAATTTTCACCCACAATTCACTCATGGGTAAAAATTAACGAGGTTACCCACCCGTTTACCTGAAGGTACCCGTGAGTTATGAGTTTTTTCACGCTCATTGCCATTCTTATCCATAAGTCCATACTCCATCCTAAATGATTCTCTATATTCCTAAATGTCTTTCACAACCACGTGTGAGTTTAAAATACATTCATTATGAATATGAAAATATCTACGTGTCATAAAAAGAATTAAAGTATTGGACAACAAATTACTGCAATTTAGCTGACAACCTCCTACAAATATTGTGTATCTTACGAGCTATAATCTTTTAGGAGGATCGACACTTGATGACTAGAAAAGAAGTAATGATCATATTTAAACTAGAAAAGCAATCGGAAATAAAAGAAATCTTTGTCTTGTGATGATATTGTGGTTGTCGTTCACGCTACTTAAGCCATTGTATGTCCTAAGAAACTAGAGTTGAAGACGAAATAGGTACACAAAGTTTCATGGTCAGAGGGTCTAACTAATAAGCTCAAGCTTTAGCATAAAGAAGAAAATAGCTTTTAGACCAAGGCTTAGTAGATTTGGGCTGAAGTGATGCATGTTCTTTCTATTCAGGCCCAATTATATCTATATAAAGGATTGCCACTGCTTCTAATGAGATTGCCAAACAAGCATCATAATATAGAAAATACTTTTTGATTTGAGCTATGCTACATCCACATAAGAATCCCACTAAAAACTTACACTAGCTGACGTGTCAGCGGGTGATTGGTTTTTTGTGGGATCCACTTCCAACAAAAAACCAATCACTCACTAACACGTCAGCGAGTGGGGGGTTTTTAGTGGAATTCTTATGTGGATGTAGCAAAATTCTTTTGATTTTGACGTAAGTACTCATCTAATAAGCATGCTTTTTGCAAGCCAAAATATGTACGTTCACAATATACATTTTTACTTGAAAACAATTTATCTTTTTATAGCAATAGCAACATATTGTACAACTTAAGGTGACATATGGTGGAGTAGTACACGTTGTCAAGGCAAACGGTCTATTTTCGACTCAACAAAAAAATGATCTAGAAAGTGATCAGTCGTAGGGCAACTGATCTACTTCGAGCATTTTTCCAATAATAAATCAGGTTGTCGTTGGAATGTTATATGGCAATGCAAAAGCAATGTCTTCAAAATAGTTTAATCGGCGGGGGAAATCCTCACCTCGTGCACCCATTTTGGGTGCCAACTTACCCTTCCTCAAAGACCTAGCTTCAGCCATTGAACACATGTTCCAAACAACCTTTTAGTCAGGAGTTGTCATTGAACCCATGACTAATTTCTCCTTAAGCCCCTTTTTTAGACCCGTCAACAATATATTTGTGATGGAGTAGTGATACAAAAGCGAAAATATGTATGGAGACAGTCGGTATATCCTAATTTTTAATAATGGCGTGCAAACTAAACCCAGTCTAACTCTAACTGCCAAAATATGTCCCATTCCATTATTCATATACATATTGAAAATTGTTCAAAAAAAAAATATACATATTGAAAAGATTTATAAAGTAAACATTTTTCACTTTATGACCATAAGCTTAAAGGATGTTTGTACATTTCGAGCAATCAAAACATGCTTACTCGTCGGCATATCTTTCGAGCTAATGCTAAAAGGAGCCACACTTGATTACTTCAAGCAACGTAATTACTTAATGAGTTTTATAATTATAATGAAGTTTTCGTTCACGCAATTTAAACCACTATTTGTCCTAAGAATATCTAGTTAAAAAATAGAGTTGAAGACCAAAGAATGACCATTAAATAATCTTTAATTTTAAAAATACTCGTAAGATATGCCAATCTATAACCTGTTAAATATGGATATCAAGGCTTTCACGAGTCTCAACCTCTTAAAAGACTGTTTTTGCATTCACGAGTCTCGTCCTCTTATGTGGCTAAAATGTTTTGAATTAAGCCAAGGTACGGTATATTACTTAATCAACTGTTTTTGCATTTGCGCATGATGAGTTATCTAATTACATCATGAACACACAAAAGTATAATCTAAAACAATGAAATAATAACCTTTTCACGTACAAAGATTCATGGATAATACTATATATACGGGAGAGCGATGACCAAAACTCCGAAATGTGGAAGTTTGAAGTAGAAGATGTAACTATGCATGTACCATATGTTCCAGAAGGGAGATGATTTGTACACATTTGGATTTGATTTGCACACTCCAATGTACACAGCTCTATAGAGCAGAATTTATAAATTGTACAACTGTTCAATGCACAGGATGGAGTGTGCCAATCAAAAAGTGGAGTGTACAAATCATTTCCCGTTCCAGAAACTATATACGTTATTGTATAATTATAATATTCTACATCTTTTACCTGTTTGACCAATTTCTACATCTTGAGAATGTCTTACTTATTCTACGAAAACTCGATTTAAGGATGCCATTATTGTAACGAAGTGCGGCCGAGTATGGAATGGTCCTCAAAGTGCATTTAATAGTGTATCATATTTAACCTCATCTTGATATTTACTAGTGTATTTTAGAAGATTGTGTGTTTTGTAATTTAATCTCTTCAAGATCTAAATAAAACTCCCACTTGCTTTTGTAATTTAAAGACTATCTATAAATACTTTAGCAATTAGAACAACATGAAATTGTTTTCTTTTGGGATATTACAAAACACATTGACAGTTCGTAAATCTTGTTTGTTAATAACCTACTCCATAAGTAGTTTTTAACAAATCAGAACTTCAATATAAGACTTAATGTAATTCATCACATTCCATACTAAAATGGTGTCTTATTAATCTTCTAGATTTGAGTTTTATTAAGTATATCCAATCAATATTCAATTTTCCAACCTTGATAACTTTTGGAAGAAAAGAAGATATAGTTATCTTGAATCAAACAATATAACAAATGTTTGATTCTTCTAACTAATCATTCCATATACATACTGTATTTCATTAGAATTAATATTGTAAGACAATCTAACAATATGTAAGATAAACTTCTCCCACTTATGCATAGAACAACATCATATTGTAGATAAACACCATGACATTCGTTTGTTTATGCGAGCAATATGATAGTGTCATAGATATATAAGCATTACAAGTAGATGTAGGAGCACTTAATTATCAAGGAAACGTTCATGACTATCCTTGAGAATATGAATGTCTGCATTTTTGAACGTAATGTATTATTTCAAGAAAATCTAGAAATAATCTGAGTTACTACCAAGATAATAAATCTTGTAACTCCCACTGAAATAGACAACGTTACAATAATGTCTTATTCAGTAATACACCACAATACTCCCACGACAACATTGTAAGTGTTTCATTAACCAGTGAAAATAGCATGCTATTACGTTGCTACCCCTTTTAAAGACTATTCGTAACAATTACTTAGGTACTAAAAGAGTGTGTTCTACTCTGTAGTTGATGAATCATCCATCAATGCTATTAACTTGAAAAATTGAGCATGCAATTTCTTCCTTAATAGGTCTACTATCCCCACAATGGTGTGTAGCACTTTTAATTAGTCAAAGCAAAATAACTAGATAAAATATACTAGTTTGTCTTTTACCAATTTTGCGATAATTAGTCTAGTTTCTAATTTAATAACTCATAAAACGTCATACATGTTTTCTAGTTGACCAAAATGTCATATAAGAATTCAATCACCAACAGAGGGTAATGAAATCTCTTATGGAAAACAAGGTATGCAATTTTCTTAACTATTAAAGTTTGCTATGAGTTATATATTAGAATTTCGACAATTTTAATGTTCCTATCATACCTTTCTCAATCATGAAAAGGAATAGGATTGAGTCTCCCTCTTCTTCCAAAGAAAAGATACTATGTTTGTCTTTTAAGTAAATTTTTCTTGATCAAACATTTGTTTGAAAATATAACTAGATCAATTTACCAAAGCCCAAACCACGTTTACGGTTTAATGTTGCATTAATACAATCAAAAGAATTAACAAAATTCAATTTTTATTATTTTCGATAATTAAATCTTTCAAGAAAATAAAATACCCTTAGGTCAATATTCATATTAACCATAGAATTTTCCTTGAATCTAAGGTCCTCATTATCATAGTTTCACCACATCAGTTGATCTGCTAGTGATGAAAGTATAAAATAGGTAATTGTCGAAGAACAATAATTGACAAACAAGTAATAGGAAACACATAAACATCATCAAAGCATGCAGCGGAAGTAATAGGAATAATACTTGTAAATTAATTAACCGAATTAAAAGAATATGCGTACCTTTTATCAATCAATGCAATTAAGGTTTATGAAAGCCCCAAATTAAGATCAAGAACCAAGAAACCCTACACCCTAATAAATTAGGGTTTAACAAATTCGACTACACCAAAAGTCGAATAACCAAGAGATGCAAACACAAGTGTTTTTGCTCTTCGTTCTTGTACACACGTATTAGTAGCGAATCAATGAGAAAAGCTAGGTTCTTGAATCACAAATAAACCAAACACTTGTTTCTTGTAGTTGGAAAATCGAATCCCTTGGGGAGGGAGGGTACACAATCGGCCAAGGAACAAGAGAAGAGGAGAGGAGAAGAAGTTAGGGTTCTTTGGTGATCCAAGATTAGAATTATGAATACAGGGGGTTTGTATTTATACTAATCTAAACTTGATGACCAAGTTAGGGATCCCCTTGGGCTTTTGAGACCCACGACCGGCCTAGGACTCCCAAGAGGGGTTCTGGATCCTTCTCGTCTTCTATTTTCATCCTTAGTCCTTTAATGTTACATTTAACGACCGTTAGTCCAAACTCGTTAAATATTAACATTCGTTAAGTGTTTATCGTGACTAAATAATTAATAATAACATTTATATATTAATTATTCTAAACATCAATTCTCATACGTAATGTGTGCAATCCCAAAGTCTCGAGTTCGAATCCGGTCATACGTATATTAATTTATATCCATAACCTTTTAGGAACTAGCGAGCCATGTGCTTAGCTCGTGGTGGCTTTCATCAGCTCGTGATTTGAGAGGGTAAACGGATTCAATGCTAAGTTCACAGTAGTGATGGACGATGGTCGTAATGACCACTTAGTTGCTCTTAATATATTTTCAAGTATCTCAATTAATCAGTTTTAATTTTTCATGTTTATTAAAACCAATTATTCGAAGGAATATAAGGCGAAGAACCATTTCAACCTTACGCAAGAGAAATGAGATTTTAACGTAATGCTCATCTTGTAACTTTGTCCTGAATTTTACCTAGTTACATGCAAACCAATATAACAAGGAATTGTATTTATGACCTGAACACGTAATACATAGATTTCTATATAAACGAATTCAGATAAGTAAACGCTAGTACTTATTTCTTAGTAAAAATCATCATAGGTTCTTTTATCCAAGCTGTTGCCTTATTGTTTCGTGTTATAAACACATAAACTAGTTGCTTCTAAACAACAATTTGATGTTCCACTTTTTATGAAGGTATTTTCTAACCTTTTATCCTAACACTCTATTCCACATAGGCCGAAGATAGAAGTTGCTGGTTAGTTATATAGCATAAGTGTATGTGTGTTGAATGTGTTGAGAAAGGAATTATGTTTTCGGTAACTTCATCGTTGTCAGCTGGAAAAAATCTAACAGATGATGAAACTGTCCGTAAACTTATATAAACTCTTAATTTTTTTTTTTAGTTTTTATCATAGTTGAAAGTTCGATCATAACGAGGATATCCTTCGGAATATATTTTTGTTATAATGTGGTCTGGCACAAATACAACAACGATAGTGACAATCAACAACTACTACTTCAATTATCGTGATACTTCGAGTTAGAATAATCAAGAATTAAACCCATAGATCTGCAAGACCAAGTATATTAGTATATTAAGTTTCCTTTCCCATACGGAAGGATACACGCTAATGACGAAGGATTATAAAAATCCCTGTCACAACCTCCTACATATATTATATCTTTGGCGAGCTAATCTTAAGACGAGCCACACTTGACTAAAAAAAAGGAAATTAACAAATGTAAACTAGGAAAGCAATCGAAAATAGGATAAAGTTTGTCTTATGATGATATTGTGGTTGTTGTTCACGCAATTTTAGCTACTATATGTCCTAAGAACATGTAGCAAATGTTTTAAGGCTGGACGCAGTAAAGGCTCACGATCGACTCACTCGATCGAGTGAGTATCGATCGCCTTTATGTGGCGAGTGTCGATTGTCCCATCTTTTCCCACACTTGTTCGTCCTCACGATCGAGTTGGTTGGCCATTTAATTTGCAAAAAGTGAGTATTATACCGTTGCAACTTCATTTTCAAAACAAACAAAAAAAAAGAATCCGAACAGTTGGGTTAAAAAAAAAGAGTTAATTACATAATTGGTCTTAAGGTTTACCGGATCTTGCAGGGAATATCCCTGTGTTTTTTTTTTACGGGTCATGTCATCGTGGTTTTGACCCATTACGGGTTTGGTCCCTTGACCAATAATTATGTTAGTTGACTGTTAACTT
Organism: Chrysanthemum seticuspe; assembly: GCA_019973895.1. Classification (NCBI taxonomy): domain Eukaryota; kingdom Viridiplantae; phylum Streptophyta; class Magnoliopsida; order Asterales; family Asteraceae; genus Chrysanthemum; species Chrysanthemum seticuspe. Next base: position 58,831,360 of record BPTQ01000005.1, read on the forward strand.
GAAGGGTATTTTTGACTTTCCACATGTTTTGGCAAACCAAAAGGACGATTTATGTAACTGACAAAAAAAAAACTTTAAAAAAAACATTAAAAAAGAACATTTATTATACTTAAATTTGGGCTTATGTATAATGTGAGGGCTTAAAAAAATTTATTAATACTTAAAAATTTTATTAAACAGTTTTTATACGCTTAAAAAAAATTTATACGCATTAAAAAAAAGTTTTTTTTATACGCTTAAAAAAATTTATTAATACTTAAAAAAACTATTTAATAAAAAAACGAAAGCGTATAAAAACGTATAAGAAGCGTATAAAAAATGATAAAAACATATAAAAACTTATAAAACAGACGAATACGTATAAAAATGGATGAAAATATACAAAAATCGTACAAAATACGCATTAAAAAAAGTTTTTTTAAGTATTAATAAATTTTTTTAACCTTCACGTTGTACATTAGCCAAAAAAAATTTTAAGCCTTCAAGTTGTGAGAGCCGAATTTTTTTATTTTTCATTTTTTAAAAAGTTTATTATACTTAAATTTTTAAGCCAAAAATTTAAGTATAATAAACTTTTTTTAAGTTTTAATAAAAAAAATTGAGGCCCTAATGCTGTTCATAAGCCCAAAATTTAAGTATAATAATAATAATAATAATAATAATAATAATAATAATAATAACAATAAAGAGTTTTCGTAGGCCTCACATTATACATACGCCCAAATTTAAGTATAATAAAAAAAAATAATGTTTTTTTTTAAAGTTATTATTATTATTATTTTTTAAACAGTTTTTCTTTTTTTTTAAAGTTTTTTTTTTTATTATTATTATTTTTTTGTCAGTTACATAAATCGTCCTTGTGGTTTGCCAAAACATGTGAAAAGTCAAAAATACCTTCAAGTTAACGGTCAACTAACAAAATTATTGGTCAAAGGACCAAACCCGTAATGGGTCAAAACCACGAGGACATGACCCGTCAAAAGAAAAACTCAGGGGACATTCTCTGAATGATCCGGTAAACCTTAAGGACCAATTATGTAATTAACTCAAAAAAAATCTACCAAACTACACTATAAATACACAGCATATTAACACACTTAAATTCACAAATCTCATTACACACATTCTCTATATTCTTTCCACACTATGAGTTTTAATTCTTACGAGCTATTCTTTGTCGATTCGTCATCAGATGATGAAAATGAAGTTAGTAGCGAGTTTATGATGTTTGCGGAAGAGTGTTGGCAGGCTTTTCAAGCGTCACAAACTAAACTCTCAAGAAACCAAGTTACTAGGGACCGTTTGGGTGCTCATAACCGTTTACTGGCTGCTTACTTCAGCGAGACCCCAGATACGGCGATCAAGCATTCCATGATCATTTCCGAATGAGCCGACGACTATTCACACGAATTGTCCGAGATATAACCGATCATTCACCTTATTTCCAACAAACTCCTAGTGCAGACGTACTTGGTATTTCTCCATTGATGAAGTGTACTTCGTCAATCCGTCAATTGGCATACGGAGTCAATGCTGATGCTCTAGACGAATACGTGCAAATGGGTGCGTCAACAATTCGTGAGTGTCTCCAAAAATTTTGTGAGGCCATAATGGAGTTATATGGTGCAGAGTATTTGCGAAAGCCGACGGTTACTGACATTGACAAACTCTATGCTCATCACTACGAATGTCATGGGTTTCCTGGGATGGTAGGAAGCATTGATTGTACAGATTGGTCGTGGGAGAATTGCCCACATGCTTTAAAAGCTCAATTTTGTAGGGGTGATCACGGGCAAACTCCTTTCATTTTATTGGAAGCGATCGCGTCCCAAGATTTATAGATTTGGCATGCGTTCTTTGGTGTCGCCGGGATGAATAACGACGTAAATGTTTTACGTACATCGCCTCTTTTCAATGATCTCAAAACGGGGAGAGAACCGGATGTGGAATTCGTTGCTAACGGCGTGTCTTATAAACGGGGATATTATCTTGCTGATGGGATATATCCGGAATACTCGGTTATTATGAAATCCATTAAAAATACAGGGACGAATGATCACAAACGAATATTGTATAAGACGATGCACAAAGCAGCAAGAAAAGATGTGGAATGTGCTTTTGGTGTACTAAAGAGGAAGTGGCTAATATGATATTTCAGGACAAAGAGCGGGCGATATCTCCTGTATTCTTTCCAGCGGAGCAACACTGTTCTTATAATCCCATAAGAACGCATGTGGAATCGTTGGAAATTACCAGGGAGATATGCAACAAAATAACTCATCTTAGCCTCAAAGCCGATTTGGTGGAAGACATTTGGCCTCGTAATAATCAAAACTAGTTTAGTCGTTGTATTGTTGTAATGCTTTAATTTTATTTGAATTATTATGTAACGTCTTAATTATTAATGAAATTTGAGTTTGTGTTAAAAATGTTTTTTTTTAAATAATAAAAAATAAATAAATAAAAATTGATCATGGTCGTTGGAGAAAGAAAGCTGATGTGGCAGAGAAAATGAGGGGGATTAGGTACCCTTACCGGAGGCAGCCTAATTGTTCATGTAAGTCATGTTGTGGATGAGTTTATATCAACATCTCATTAAAATGAAATTCTAAGAGAAGCTTATAGAATGATTATATATTGGTGGTGTATGAAATAATGTTAGTATATGAAGTTAATTAAGAAAGATTTAAAACTGAGACAGAGTGTGAGAAACAATTTACTCAATTTTTCTTTGATTACTATAAATAGCAAATGTAATTGAACTAAACAAACCCTTTTTAAAAAACATTTCTGAAATTGGAAAACTTAACCATCACTTTTCTTTGCACATGTATGAGAATGGTTTGGATTCTGTTTTTTATTGTTACGAATAGCAAATGCAAGTGAAGTAAATTAACCATTGATGTAATCTCATGCTACATGGATTCTGTTTGTGAAACTTTTCATAATTGAAAACATCACTTTCTACTATGTATCCATGAAAGTTGGTTAGAGCATGTTTAAGTAACAAATAATTGTTACTTATGATTTTACCACAATGTGTTTCGCGGTTATTAATAGCAAGCATAATTTGATCACGAAACTTATTTCCATAAGCTTAATAATAGCAAGCATAATTTGATCACAAAGCATATTTCCCTAAGCTTAATGCATTGCCTGTATTCGGGTGAATTGTGAATGTTATATAGCAATGCAAAAGCAAAAATATGTTGAAAGTGTATATATCGTCTAACTCAACAACCAAATTGTCTCTCATTTATTGTTTTGAGGCAAGTATATGTTGGTCCTAAACTTTGCCTAGCTACTTTCAAACGTAACTTAGTACATTCGTAATTTACACAGTGAGCATTAAAAAAATGCGTAGTGATGGGCATAATAAGTTTTTTAAACTACCTAGGGCCACAACTGATATCATAATATACAAATACTTCGACATCATGACCGAAAAAATGTAATTCCTTCATGGGCGTATAAACTTCTACATAATGATTCTAGATAAGTAAACGGTAACTCATTTTTCCTAGATAAAATCACAGGTACTGTACTTTTAATACAACGCTGCTAAGTTCTTAAACGTTTGCAATCTTTAGTATTTATAGCCATAGCAATAAGTGAACGGTAACTCATTGTTATTGTTTATAACTTTATACAATATCGATTCCTTTCCTAACCTTCTATCTCGCATTGGTTGAAGAAAGAAATTGTGGGTAACTATATCATAATATATGTGGGTTAAATGTGTCAAGAATAGGTTTTCAGGTGATCACTTTCTTGCAAGTTAAAAAAAACTGCATACTTGCAACGAATTGTTAAAATTTGAAAAAAAAAATATGGTCTCTAGATTTTTTTCATCCATATTACAGTTTTGTTTTTTAACAGTATACCATATTAACATGTCTTGGACTCTTGGTGGACACCAATATAAATCTTTAATTATACATAGGTCCATACTAAAAGATTATCCATATTCCCAAATATTTTCTACAACTCATTTTGTGAATTCTTAAAAGACTAAGTATTTTACGACTCTTATTTCTCGTCTAAAATCAACTAGCTACGCGTCATTAAAAGTCTTGGACAACAACTTCCAACATATTTCATGTATCTTTCAAGCTAATCTGAAGAGGATCTACACTTTGATGAGTTGAAGAAACGTAATTAATGATGTTAAAGTAGGCGCAATTTAAATTTAGAGAAAACTTGTCTTATAATGATATTGTCTAAACATAGTCCCAATAACTTGGTATCATACACCAACCATTGGGCTTAAAGCCTTTGAGGAAAAAGAAAAGGAGAATATGAGATGAAGATGGCTACTAAACATAGTCCCAATAACTTGGGCTCAAATGAGGCATGCTTTTTATTTCGGGCCCATTATCTTTCATGTGTTGTACTTTTGTTATATGCTTATAATATTTCCAATCAGTCCTTATGAAAAAATCTCTAAAATATTATCTGCAAGTATATAAAGGATTGTCTAGCTGCTTAATTAGATATGTTAACATACGTACTCTTTTTAACATACTTGAGATTTTAACCTAGGGCCAAAACAAACAAAACAAGTATTATATTATAGAAATTCTATATCTGGACATCTAAGCTCGTAATTCGTTCAACCGTGTATAGCGATTTCTACATGAATAACACTTCATACCAGAGCAATAAAAACATATGAAATACATTATTAGAGCTATATATGATAAAGGATTGCCTAGCTTCTTTTTTTTTGATCTTGACATAAGTGCTCGTCTGATTTGTTTGTTGAAAACTTTGCTTAGCTACTTGCGAATCTAAATTTGTAAATTCATAATAAACACATTGAGCATTCAAAATTGTGTAGTGATCGGCATAATGAGTTTGCTACACAACCCATGGACATAATCCATATATAACACGAATCATAATGCAAAAGTACTTTAACCTTCAACGATGTATAAGATTTCTTCACGAATGATTTTAGATAAGTGAAAGCTAACCCCTTGTTCTTAGATAAAATCATTGGTTGTTTTAGTTCAATGCTTAAACATTTGCAATCTTTCATTTCTTGAGCAATAACGACATATAATTTCATGTTATCGTCCAAAGTGTATATGATTCGTGTTCCAAACACGTAAACTAGTTTGTTTCTAAAGTTGAATCTGGAGTTCCATAATATGTTTCTTTCAACAACTTTTAATAACTTTTGCATTGTCTATTTCTTTCAATAAAATATTTTATATAAGATATATGGAGACCATTTTCAACCTTCAATCCTAACATTTTATCCCACATTTGTTGAAGAAAGAAATTGTTTGTTACTAATATACCATAGCATGCGTAAGAAACTTGTTTTCTGGATAGTGTTATGTTTTCAACCCGGTCTTTTTCTTACTAGCAAAAATAGCTAGTGAGGTGATGACCGGTTTGAAAGTTAATCCTATTCTCAATTTTTTTTTATCTTTCGTTGTACTCACTATAAAACATGTTTTAGGGAAATTGTTTTAGTCGTTAAGTTCACATAGTGTAAAAGGAAAGAATATCTTGAAAGCCAAATGATAAAGAATAAGAGTTTGAGAACCAATTCAGTTTAAATTGGTTTGCACTGTACATGTAGTGACTAAATGGTTTTAGAATTTGATCACTTCTTCTCTAACTTCAAAGGATTTTCCATTTTTCTATCTTCATTTTCTTTGTTTTAAATGATGTTCCAATCCAAGGAGTGTCATCTTCTGTATGAAGGAAATTCAAGAACTAGAATAATTTAAATACTCAAATATCTCATGTTCTTAATAATTTAGATTAAAAATACTAGTTATTTATTCTATAACAAACTGTAAACCAAATGTCTTACGCACTATTACCAGTTAATATCTTTGAAAGTATATAAAATGAAAATATAGATTACGATTTCTTATTTCTTTTCTCCAGTTGTAAATTTCGCTATGCAGGTGTGTTTTGCGAGAACCCCGAGTCATGAGTGCAAGATTAAGTTACGACCCCAAAACTTATATAGACTTCAGATAAGCAAACGCTTAGGAAAAATCAGAGGTTCTTTTAGTACAATGCATAAAAGATGCAATCTTTAATTATTAGAGCTTTAACAACATATAATTCTATGTTATCCAAAATGTTACCTTCATGTTTCATACTGAATCACTGCATTATTTCTTTCTTTCTTTTCATGTACATAAAATTAGTAGCTTCTAAACTTCATTTTGATGTTCCATGTAACAAATTTTTCTTTCACTAAATGTTAAGAACTCTTGAATTATCTTTTTCTTAACACTCTTAACTTTTTCTTTTCATTTGGTACTCTAAAACATGTTTTGGATCTTTAATTTCACATGTTAGAAAGAATAACAAACAAAGTGTGAAAACTAATAAAGAACCAATAAATGTAACATGCATCTGAATTCTTTTGATTAAAATGCAACGTGCAAAATAAATACACACACGATCTAACTCAAGAGTCAACAACCAACATAAATCCCATTAGATAGTTCATACACTTATCATAACCATATATGAAATGAACATATTTTTATCAAAGTTGAAAGTGCAAAACGTCTAAACACATGCACATATACATATTTTCGTTCTAGCTAGTGCCGCATATACATATTTTCGTTCTAATGTCATCTTACACATGCACAACCATAGTGACAATCAACAAATACTATTTCAATGATCACGTTTCGGCAAGAATGTCTAAACACATAGGTCCATACTAAACGATGTTGTCTCCCTAAATCTTTGAGAAAACCACATGCGAGTTTAAAGTTTATAAATTATGGTACCAACTGACCTGCGCGTCACTAAAATTCTTGGACCACAACTTTCAGCAAGTTTGACGTATTTGTCGAGCAGCTTTTAAGATGAGCTACACTAGATGACTAGCAAAGAAATAATGAACAAATTCAAATTAGGGAAGGAATAAAAAGTAAAAGAAAACTTTGTGTTAAGATGATATTGTGGTTGCTGTTCATGCAATTTAAGCCGCTAGGTCCGAAGAACATGTGCTGGAAAGTAGAGTTGAAGATAATAAAAGGTAGACAAAGCTTCATGATCTAAGTCTACTAATAAAACGGGAACTTAACGGAGACGCATTCATAATGGTGCAATATGTCGATTGAAAAGGACATCTGATCGAACTAAATTGATGAGACTATACCTTGCGTGCTTGCACACAATATTCGAATTTTAGAATAGAACAGATACCATGACTCACATTATACTTTATTTAATTCCGATTCTGTTAATATGATCAGCTTTTAAGACATAATAGACTTAAACACGTATATATTACCATGACTCACATTATTTAAATAGTTACATTTACGCAATTTTTTTACTTGTTTTCATTTGCTAAACAGGCTGTGATGATGCAAGAGCCATGTACGCTTTGAGAGTGATACGGAAAGTGGTTTGCTCGTGGTGGCCTTCATCAGCTTGTGCTTTGAACCGCAAGCAAACTTAACATTTTGTGTGTGTGCGTGTGTGTGATTGTAATGATTATGGTGAAGTAAATTGCCAAGTGATATGTACTCGGCAGAACACATTTTCAAAAAAACCTAAACAAGTGTCACTATACAACTAGACAACTTATACAATAGCATATAGATTTCTATATAAACGAATTCAGATAAGTAAACGCTAATACATTTTGCTTAGTAAAAATCATCATAGATTATTTTATCCAAGTTGTTGCCTTTATGTTCCATGTAAAAAATCTATCTTTCACTATCTGTTAAGAACTCTTGCATTATCTCTTTCTTACCTTTTTTATGAAAATATTTTGTAATATTTTATTCTAACACTCTATCCCACATAGCCTCAAGATATAAGTTGTTGGTTACTTATATACCATAAGTTTCTGCATGTTAAATGTGTTGAGATTAGTATCATGTCTTTGATTATTTCAAATCTATCGGGTTGAAAAAATCCGCCAAGATTTGAATCTTCAAAAACTCATAAATAATTTCAACTTTTTTCTTTTGATTTGGTAATCTAAAACATTTTTTTTACTCTCTAAAACATGTTTTCGTGGAGACTGTATAGATATGTAAAAATGTATCTTATTAAAATAGAACATAACAAATATATACATGTACATCTAACTCAGGAGTAAGCAACCAACATAATGAAATGAACATATTTTTATCATAGTTGAAAGTTCATAACGAAGATATCATTTGGTACTTCTTATTTTCGTCTAGCTAGTGCCATACATATTTTCGTTCTAATGTCATCTTACACCGATACAACAACGATAGTGACAATCAACAACTACTATTTGAATATTCAAGGAAGCCTAATCCCGTAGGTTTATTTGATACAACCACGCATGAGAAAAGTATACAATTGTTATGAGGATTTTTTAAAAGTCATGGATTTTAGAAGTCTTCTCATTCGAAACCAAATGACCTATAAACCGGCCAAAAAATTTAAAAGTCTTGACCACAACTTGCTATTGGATGGAAAGGCATATGTGAGTCTTGATGTCCTGAGAGACAAATTTTGTTGAAATGCTATGAACCATTCGCTCAGACGTTGGATGATATCAATCAAGCCAAATACTTTATTTATTTTTGTTCATCATGAGTTTGACCGATTTCTAAACATCACGTGCACGTAAAGTTAAAGTATAAGAGACATGAGATTCGTTTCCAAACAATTTAAATAGGATAAAGATAAGAATCCTCTCATGTTCATTTGAACGAGGTCATGTTGTGTTTCATGTGATTGTACATTGTCATTATTGCAAAACATTAATTTTATTTTAATTCAAATGTATAATCACATGAAACACAACATGACCTCTCATGTTCAAATAAACATGAGAGGATCCTTATCCATTTAAATAATAACCTTTTTTACTTACAGCGATTTATGTATAAACAATATAGTAGACGAGTACCGGCGCCTTGCGGCAGCAGTGTCTAGTTTCGACAAAATTTTAGCGGCGATTAAGTTGGTTTCATTAATTAGTATTTTAAGCGTTAAGGAATCCATTTTGAATGATTATATTGTTTTTCCTATAGCGTTGTTTTGTATTTGAGATTGTCTTTTTTATAGCATTTTTGTAAGTTGCATTAATCAATTAATATTAAAATAATAATAACGCCATTTTTTGTTAGAAGGAGCAATTAATACCATTTTTTTTATCCCTAAAGAGCTGTAGTACATAAATAGTTAGTGCACATAAAAAAAAATGCGAATACAAACATTTATCTTTCGTCTTTATGTCTCAACCTTTCACTTTTATATCGTATAATATCAAGAGATTAGCATTCATGTGAATATGATATGTCGGAGTCAATTTTGCATTTTAGGAAGAGAATGCATTAACCTCTCCGAGATTAACAATAGTTTCCTTTAAACGCCATGGTTAAATACAGGTTTTAAAGTTATCATTTAAACGCATAGCCATTTAAACGCTATAGTTTCCTTTCTCACCACAATAGTTGACCGAATTCCGTTTTAAAGTGTTGACCGAAATTCAGTTTTCCAATTTCAAATAATATCATTTTTTCTTTATAATTAGTAGGGAAGAGATATAATATAGCCTAAATGGTCTACTGCAAAGTTGACTAAAATTCAAGAAATTTGAATTGTGAATTCTTATTCTAGCATGATAGTTTTGGGTTCTCACATTTTTCAACGTACGGTATTTTCCATATCATCATAACTAAGAAAACCACTTGAAACATCAACCAAAAATCAATAAACAAAACAACCTAAAACAAAACCATGAACCGAACTGATTCTACAATATTTCCTGTTAAAATTCCGGCATATCTACCGCAACGAAACCAACAAAGACTTACAAAACAATAGCATAACAAACTCAAAATACCTAAGTTTACATAAACTTACAAACTACCAACAAACATACAAATTACTAACAGACTTACAACTACACACAAGAATTTACTAACTACTTTTAAAAGAAACTAAACATTTATTGGCAACAAAAGCAAGTTTGATTGCGGCAGTGACACACATTCAGGCAGCAGTAGCAGCAACGGTGGACTCCGACGGCAATAACAAATCTATAAAAAATTGTCAAAAAGGTTATATAAACTTAAAGCTGAAAAATAATACAAATATAGATAGATCTAAAAGTAACCACAAAAATTAATATAAATCTATCAAATACTAAAAACAATTGAATAACACAATTAACATAATCAACTGTATACAAATATTAACAACAATTAAAACAAGGCATACTATAAAGTGCGACAACAGCTTTTTCCGGGAACACAAGCCATGCAGCCAAGACAGTAGATTTTTCTGGCAAGACAGTGGTGAGCGCCCGTTCTATTTCTGGCAAAGCAGTGGTGGCGGAACCAATTTTTGGCGAGTCCGCGACAGCGGCTGTAAAAAAATTATAAAAAACTTAGATCTACAAATAAAATCTATAAATATGTAAAACAATTATAATAAACGATCTATTAATAAAACTAAAAAAAATTACCTCAAAACATGATGGTCGTGAGTCGTGGTGGTTATGGGTTTCGGTGGTGGTTTGGTTTAGTTGGTGGAGTCGTCCAGTGGCTGTGACGACCGGTGGTAGGGGTTCGGTGGTGGGAGTTGTGGTGGTGGGTATGGTGGTATTATTTTGTGTGTGTGTTTTTAGTGTGAGATGAAATGGTATGTGTGTGTGTGAGAGAGAGAGAGATATAAGTTTTCAAAAGTTACCAAACATAATTTAACATTGACTTTCAACTTTGAACTTTCAATTTCCACTTTCATCTTTGACGATTTTTGTATTTTATGTAGTTAAGATACAGGAGAGCGACGATGAAGACTCCGATATGTGGAAGTTTGGAGTAGAAGATGTGATTGGGCAGGTAGTATACCTTCCACATCTTTTACCCATTTGACCATTATTAACATCTTGAGAATCTATTACTTATTTCTATGAAAAGTCGATTTTAGGATGCCAGTCTTGTAACGAAGCCAACCCTAGTATGGAGTGGTCCTCAAAGTGCAATTAAACTAAAAAGCGGGTTGGCTTTCCAAAGATTCAGGCATGGTTTATATTGATGTTTTGTTCATTTGTTATGCATGTAGACAATCATTCTCCAAAGCAATATCTACATAGAAAGTACTTATTTTCCTTTCTGTGTGTTCGTAGTGAAAGTATCTATGATCCACCATCTCTTCATATCAGTCATGCCCGCTAAAAGTATGTATTTGTAAATGTCATTTCCACATACCAAAAGTAGCTATTTTGGTCTTAGTATAGTACACCGAATTATATTGCAGAACCTAGATTACATGGGTCTATTTCGTGTGTTGGGTCGGGTCGGGAAAAATAAGCTCATAAGACTCTAGTTGTTGAGCAACTGCTTGAAAAAAATAAAATTACCGTATTACTTATCCATGTGAAATTCTAGTTCGGGTCTGTTTCACATGTTTTGGGTTGGTTGGGTCAAAGTCCATTAGAGTAGGCGTCTCAAAACTGGCCTCATTTGACCCGTACTAAAACTGACCCATTAAAAACGAAGTCGTTTTCATGCCATACCCGACTTGTATGACCCACCATTTTTAACATCTACACTAGTATGTTTCTCTTCATTATGTTTTACTATCACCGGCCAGCATTAAAAATCTTATTTATTAATGAAGCCGATTTTAAAAGGACCGTAAAAGAAGCTGGTTTAAAACCCGAGAAGCAAAAGTTGGTGTTAAGAGGAAAGAAGATGGATGATCTTGAACACTTACATATAGTGGGTGTGAAGGGTAACATAAAGGTGATCTAGCTTAATCGAGAATTTACCTACTAAAACGACTATGTGATTATTTTGGCCTAACTTCATGATTATAGAGTTTTAATGTTCTGATAAAGTGAGTCATTATCAACTCGTTTTCGCAATAACGATGGCTTAAAAGTTTAAAATTTTAGTTACTTTTTAGCTAACTCTAAATGTTGTTCGGTTTTTCTAATCTTTGTTTTAAGGTGGCTACATTTTTTTAATTTAACCTAAGAAAAAGAGATCCAAGCAGTGAAATCTTCGGTATGAAGGTAATTCGAAAACCAGCAAAAATTTAAGTAGTCGACATCTCATTGAAAATATAGATAACGATATCTTATTTGTTTTCTCTAGTTGTAAGTTAAGCTATGTGGGTGTGTTTTGTGAGAATCTTGAATCATGAGTGCAAGAATAAGTTATGACCCAAAAATTATATAGCTTTGAGATAAGTAAACGCTTAGGAAAATTTGTAATTGTATAAAAATTTTAAATGCATTTGCATTATTTCTTTCATTCTTTGTTTTCATGTACATAAAAGTTGCTTATAAACTTCACTTTGATGTTCCGTGTAACAAAAAATTTCTTTCACCAACTGTTAAGAACTCTTACATTATCTTACCTTATTTTTATGAAGATATTTTCTAACTTTTTATCTTAATACTCCATCCCACATAGGCCGAAGATTAAAGTTGTTAGTAACTAATATACCATAAGTGTATGTATGCTAAATGTGTTGAGAATAGTATTATGTCTTCCGATGTTTCATTGTCTACTAGGTTGTATAAATCTAATAGGCCATGGAACATGGGAAAACTCATGTATACTCTTAGCTTTTTTTTCTTTTAATATGGTTATCTAAAACATGTTTAATCTTTAAGAAAACAAGTATTGAAAGATAATAAAGAAGCAAAATAAATTTAAAAATGTGTTCTTTTGATTTAAATGCAACGTGCAAAATAAATGCATGTTCGATCTAAGTCAACAGTCAACAACGAACAAAATTTTTATTAGAAAATTCTTTCACTCAAATCCTTTTATGACATGAACATATTTTAATAATTAAATGTCGAGGATATCTTTTGAAATACGAAAATGATAAATGGACCTAATTAAAGAGGCCTAAAAAGAGACCTAATGCATAAATGAATTGTACAGTCATTAAGTCTCCTTTTAAGCATTTTTATTTAGGCCCATGTATCTAAACTCTTTGAAATATTTTATTGTCACCAAGTGCTATATATATTTTATTACAGTATCATTCTAACGTGACAATCAACGAGTACTATTTCAATCATTATGTTTGATACATATCAACATGGGATATTCCAGAATTTGTAAACCATAGGTCCATACTCATATTAAATGATTCTCTATATTCCCAATCTTTTTCACAACCACGCATGAGTTTAAAGTACATTTATATTGCAAATCTTATTTCTCATTTGGAACCAAACTAAGCTACGCATCACGAAAAGGATAAAAAAAAAGTCTTAGACAACAAAGGCCCAGATGATTTGGGCTGAAGTGATACATGTTCTTTATATTCCGCCCCAATTATATCTTATGTCGTTTTTATATGCGTACAAACATCTTCAACAAACTCCCAATGAATAAAACTCGTATATGTTATCTGCAACCATATAAAGGATTGCCTCAATGTTAATAAAAAGATGTTAACATAAGTAAAAATGAATTATATTGTGTATATCTTAATTCTTTTCATTAAAATGCAAAAAGGATTACTGTATGTTTACTTTTAAAAAAATGACGTGCAAATTTAATACATATATAATCTAACAAAAGAGTCAACAACCAATGTATGCCTCATTAACTAATTCATACACATATCTAAACCAATTATGAAATTAACACATTTTTATCACAGTTGAAATTCATATTGAGGACATCTTATTTTCATCTAGTGCATGTCTATTTTGGTGCAAAGTACTTTTAACGTTTATGACCCAAAAATGTAATTCGTTCGACGACATATATACATAAGCGATTTCACATAACTAAGTGCTTAGAGAAAATCACAGGTTCTTTTAATATCAAATGCATAAAGTGTGCAATCTTTCATAATTAGAGTTATATGACGACATATAATTTCATGTTATCCAAATTGTTACCTTCATGTTTCATGCTCTAACTCTTGCATCATTTCTTTCTTTTCATGTACATGATATTTCTTTTGCATAATATATAATACAAAAAAATATGCCAACCTTTTATCCAAACAATATATCCCACATAGGTTGAAGAATGAAGTTGTTGGTTTCTAATATATCATGGTGTGAGTGAGTCACTTGTGATTAGAATAGTGTGATGTTTTCGGTTGTATGATTGACCTCATGCTTAAAAAGTTTGCAAAATAATAACACATAGCATGAGGGGATCCTACCGCTCAAAATTAATATAACTCTTAATCTTTTATAACCTGTATTTATTTATTTATTTTTATAAGATATCTTAATTATAAGATATTGTTATGTTTAGTATTTTTTTTCTTTTCTATTTTTATAAGATATTGTTGTATTTAGTATATCTTTATTTTTCTTTTTTTATAAGATATTGCTCAATTGTGTTCACGTGACAAAATTAAACTATCTTATAGGACTAGAGTATTAATTAAGACAAAATTTAAAAAGAAAAGAAATTTATGCAAATAACGTAATACTTTTTTTTACACTTTTGGAATTTAATAAAAAATACGAGTAACACTAGATTTTAATTTCTAACAATAAATTTTTTAATCATGTTCAATCTTATAGAGTGAGCTAATAAACCCTCGTACAATATTCAAGGATGCGGTTAAACCCATATGTCCATACCAAACGATACTCTATATTTCAAAATCTCTGAGAAAACCACGCGCGAGCTTAGAGTATAAAAATTATGAGAATCTTTACAAGACTAGGTATATTAGAAGTCACCTTTCTTATCTGGAATCAAATGAGAGCAAATTTGATGTATCTGTTGAGCTACTTTGAAGATAAGCTACACTAGATATATGACTAGAACAAGAAATAATGAACGGATATGAACTATGGTAGCAATCGAAAATAAGAGAAAACTTTGCCTTAAGATGACATTGCGGTTGTCGCTCACTCAAATTAAGCCACTATATGTCCTAGAAAGTAGAATTGAAGCCGAAATAGTTACACAAAGTACGTGGTCCGAGGGTCCAACTATTGGGCTCAAGCTTTAGCGAGCTAATAAATCCACGCACAACATAGATCAAACATATGTCTCATTAGATAATTCATTCACATATAAAAATCATATATGAAATGAGATTTTTTTAATGATAGTAGAAAATTTATCTCTCATACGTCTATTATAAACAACCTTGAGCCGAATCAAGTTCCATTATATATAAACACTTTAACGTTAATGACACAAAATGTAGTTCAGTGAGCGATGGGTAGATTTTTACATAAACGATTTCACATAAGTAAATGTAACCCTATTTTTCTTAGAAATTGCAGATAGTTTTAATAAAAATGCTTAAACATTTGCAGTCTTTCGTATCAAGAGCAATAACAACATACAATTTCATGTTATTAAACTAGTCATACTTTTAAACACATAAATTAGTTTCATATAAAACATATCAAGATCAATCCTTAGTTCTTGCTCCAAACACATAACGACTTGTTTTTAAGCTTCAATGTGGTGTTCCAAGTGACATATTTCTTTATTTCTATGTACATAAAAGTCTGTTTATCATATTTTTTTATGACATATATATCTTCTAACTTTCTAGTGTGACATTTTATCCCACATAGGTTGAAGAAATATGTTGTTAGTTACTAATATACATTAGTGTATGCGGGTTATGCAAGTCTGGAATAATATTATATTCTCTGATATCTATCTTTCTCCCAGCGAAAAAAATTCGGGAGGTAGGTATGTATATTAGTTCTTAACTCTTTTTGTGGAAGTTCTTAACTCTTTTTTGTAACTACTTTTATTTAATTTTTACAATAAACCATGTTCTTGTGGATAAATATCTAATATTTTACGTCAAATAGCTTATGAGGGAAAAATATATTATAAGTAATTAAAGAAAAAGGCTAAAAACCGAGAAAGTGTGTCAGAAACAATTTACTTGGTTTTTCTTT
>BPTQ01000005.1:59514365-59694717 GCA_019973895.1 Chrysanthemum seticuspe
GGAATCCAATCATTGGCCCAATGATTAGGACCAATGATTGGCCTATTGGGGTGCAAAAGAAGGAATAATTGGCAAGAAATCCAGTTGATCACGCATGTCAGCCGAGTGGAATATTCTATGAGCTTATAGATGACATTAATAATCTTCATGTGGAGTAGATTTCGTTGTAATATTGAAAACATTGTTGTTTTACTTGTTTAATGTTTTATTGTTATTGATTAATTAAATGGAAACAAACACACAATTAAAAAGCATAACGTAAAATAAATATCATATAAAAACACTACACAATTAAATACACTATACATATAAAAACACTACACAAATAAATACACACTATATACTCTACAAATAAAAACACTATATATATACATTACACAAATATAAATTATACACAAACACAAAAAAAAAAACAAAAAAAACAAAAAACTAAAAAAAAAAAAAAAAAAAAAAAAAAAACCAATCATTGGGCCAATGATTGGCCTACTATGGGGTGCAAAGGAAGGATTTCATGGGGTGCAATATTAGATCACCCCTTTTTTTTTTCTATCCTCTCAGCTATTCATCATTTTGTAACTTTGCTTATTGCACAATAATACTTTTATTTCAGGAAGTCTATAATGCGTTACAAGTTTCACGACACGAAATTAAAACATATAACATTGCATCAAATCTCTTTGCCACTGTTTTGACCGAAGACGAAACGTAACACAAACACACAGTTATAAAATCTTACATCGCCGCAGCGTGTAATTATAAGAACTTAAGACAAAGACGAAAACCATATAATTGAACCAGAGAGTTTTTCTTGTATTGCATGTGAAATAATCACTACAACAATCGTGTGGACGGGCGAGGAGAAGTCTCCGGCGAAAGTCGATAAACGACAAAATCAAAGCTGACGTGGCACATGAATACGCTGACATGTTAAAGAAAATTCAACTAACACTTTCGCCGGGGACATGTCCCCGGGGAAAGTCTGTTGACTATTTAGCATACTTTGACCACCCAGTCAAAATTCAACGGTACCTTTCCTCGGGGACTAGTCCCCGGCAATAGTGGCTTTCATATTGACGAAAATTTGACCAGAGTCAATAGCATGTTAATTGTTCCCGCCTTTATTCCCGCCAAAACCTTCCCCGGGGACATGTCCCCGGCAAAAATGGTATCTACAAAAATACGCTTACTTATATGTTAAAAATACACAACTTTTAATACACAACTAAAACCCCGATTAAATGTTAAAAATATGAACTTAATTATATTGTGGTTCATTCAGATGTTAAAATGACCTGCTAGAGATGGGTCGGATCAAGTATGTTCAAAGATCTTTGTGGTGGGAAAGTTTCTTCACTAGTTCAAATCAAGACAGATTATTCCAACAACAACTACAACAACATTTCATTCTCCTTTTAGTTAAACATACGTATTATTCCAACAACAACTACAAGAACAACAACAACAACTACTACATACGAAGATTTTCCATGTCACCTAATAGCTCACGAAGTAATGCATCCGACTGACATGCGTGGTCGTCAGGAATCCTTGTCATTTCAAGTCTTGCCTCCAGCATCCTTACTCTTGTCTCTAGCACCTGTTTTTGTGATTCCAGCAATTTATCCTAAGATCTTTGGCAGCGCAGCTCGAGCACTCTGTTGGTGCAGATCCAGAACCTTGAGATGTTGAACCATAAGAGATTGTTCTTAAGTACTCGTCAAATTCACTCTTCCACATAAAATATCCGCACCCATTATCTTCTTTTCTGGGCTGTTACATAATAAGAAAATTATAAGAGATTACAACCCAATTATTTGTATATTTACATAAATAAGAAATGTATGATTGTTTACCTTCGACAGAGGACATGCATACTATTGTCGTCCAGATGAATATTCTCTATGTGATGTTCTTAATCTTATATTTCCTGCTCCACAAGAACACATAAAAGGATTAAATGGCTCCATCTCAGGTTTTGAAATTTGTGTGAAGATAAGAGGTTTTGAGGTTGAGTGGTTTTGAGGATAAGAGGTTGTGAAATTCGTGTAAAGATAAAAGGACTATATAATGTGTTTCTCATATTGGTGGGAAGTTTTGGTGCCATTTTTTTTGTGGGAATTTTTGGCGCCATTTGTTTTGTGGGAATTTTTGGCGCCAGTATTTTTGGAGGGAAGTTGAGACCAGTAGACAACTACAAGAATTTGGTAGTATACCATAACACCTATACTTGGTCGGTTAACATGATACGTATACCATAGCACATATACTTGGTCGTTTAACATGATACGTATACCATAGCACCTATAATTGGTCGTTTAACATGATACGTATACCATAGCACATATACTTGGTCGGTTAACATGATACGTATACCATAGCACATATACTTGGTCGTTTAACATGATACGTAAACCATAGCACCTATACTTGGTCGTTTAACATGATACGTATACCATAGCACCTATACTTGGTCGTTCAACATGATACGTATACCATAACACCTATACTTGGTCGTTTAACATGATACGTATACCATAGCACCTATACTTGGTCGTTTAACATGATATTATGTCGTTTATGTGCATTATGTGCTAGGATTCCCGCTAAATGGATTATACGTATAGTTTTGGACCATTTGCGGATAGGTAGCTTATGTATAGTTTTGTAGATGATCATGCGTTAACGGTTTTTGAACCGTTTTGGCGATTTTGGAAACAGATAACTATGTTAGCGATTGATGGGTATATATGATATTATGTTTAGCGAATTTGTGTTGTTGTAGCATAAAACAGGTTCTGAAAAAACAGGTTGTGACATTGTAGATTTTTTCCAGAAAAAATCTGGAAATTACCCATTTTGCAGCAATTTTCTGCAAAATGGGTCAGATGCTTTCCCCGGGGACATGTCCCCAGCATAAGTGTAAAAGCTAATTTCATATTACTACTTTCCCCGGGGACACGTCCCCGGAAAAAAACGGAAAGCAACAGTTGCGTGCGGTTTTTGCAGGGGACATGTCCCCGGCGAAAGGGATTTGCTCAACAGTGGTATTCGACTTTCCCCGGGGACATGCCGGCAAAACAAGTGCCACGTCGGACTAATAACGTAATTAGGTAATTAAAGAAATATTCAAAAACAATTTTCCCAGGGGACGTGTCCCCGGGAAAAATAGGTGCCACGTCGGACTCGTTTGACCGGCGACAATTGGCTGTGGGACCCACCAGTCCCCGGTAAAGGTGGTCATCAGTCCCCGGGGAAAGTATTCCCGAGAGGGTATTGCCGGGGGACTTTTCCCGGGGACATGTCCCCGGGGAAAGGATTTACAGGGGACATGTCCTCGGCGAAAGCCCTGATATTTCCCCTGCGAAAGCCCACATTGTTGTAGTGAATTATCAAACATTTGAATATCTTCAGATATTCAAAAGCACTAGCTATTTTATGAAGTAAATTTGACAGGGAAATTTGATGAAAGATCGATGTTTAACTATGCATTATTTTTTTAACAGCTTGTTAGGTTTTAGTGATTCAAGTCTAGTAGTGATATCTAATTGGGCAGTATGTTGACCCTGAGATCCGCCTGCTCCTCTTTTATCGGCTGATATAATCCCCACCATCTTTATTAAACAATAACCAATGTATAGATATACATAATATTAGTATGTGAATAGGGCAATATCACGAAACATAGAACTGGGCCACGACCCCAATATGGCTACGACTAATACTCCTCGCAGTTTGAGCAGGAGGCTTTCGAACGTTCAAACTAGAGCAAACTTCAAGAAATAAAGTAGTGGGGAGACCCTTAGTAAAAATATCTGCATACTGAAATCGTGAAGAGACATGAAGAACACGAACTTGTCTCGAAGTTTGCTCTTCACGTCTCTTCACGATTTCAACATCTATCCATCTTGTACGTCCGGAAATCACCCGTTCAAACTGCAGGGATGTGTTAGATTATAAGCTAAGGCCCAAGCTAATTAAGGGCTTATGGTCCATTAGGTTTAGGGTTTATGTTAGCTTATTCTCAAAGCTATAATCTATTATAAATATACATGTTATCTTATGTAATTGGAAAGTCATTCAATCAATAAAACATTATTATCTTACATGGAATCCGAGCTTTAGGTAAGTTCCACCAACAAAAAGTTGTTATCATCCGGTCATCGGCTACTTGCCGGTGAACGAGAGGGATGCGGTTATTTATTTATTTTAATTAGGATTTTGTTTTTACGTTTTTAATGAATAAACCCTGTTACATAAAACCCTAACAGTCAAAATACACTCGGTATGTTTATTTGCCATCAAGAAACCATATATTTTTTTCTTCTTCATCAAGTTGTTTTCGCTGTCGAAGATCATTGTTGTTGGAAACAAAAGTTGACCATTAAATTGTCACTCCCTCCTAAAGGCAGAAAACGTCATAAAAATGATGGAAAGAGCCAAGCAATATACAGTTGTGTTTTCAAATGCATGTTCATCTCCGTGCAAACGAACAACAAATAAGAGAAGAAAAACATAAGAAGGGAAGAAAATGTGATTTTAACATCTATCCAGCTTGTACGTCATGAAACCACCCGTTCAAACTACATGGAAGTATTAGATTATAGGCTAAGGTTCAAGCCTAATTAAGGGCTTATGGTCCATTAGGTTTAGGATTTATGTTGGCTTATTCTCAAATCTATATTCTATTATAAATAAACATGTTATCTTATGTTATTGGGAAGTCATTCAATCAATTAAACTTTATTATCTTACATGCATCTTTCATGTTATTTAAGCTTACAAAATGAATATTATGAATGCACATGCTCGAAATTTAAAAAATTACATGATTTTCTCCCATCATCTTAACACATGATATTTCAAGTTCAAGTTTTTAATGATCTCGCTCATATCGAGATGCATTGACATTTTTCCGAATCCCATAATTCCTTTTCACCTTCCCCATGTTGATTTGATGGCTAGTGTATCACAGTCTTCGAGTATCGTCTAACCATAAACCAGTATCGTCTCTTGTATCGCACATCTTATACTCATGACAAGCATCTTTCAAAATTAGAGAAAAAGTATGTCAAAATGAAGCTCAAATAAAAAAAAAAGAAGGATGTGTGTGTTGATATGCTATAAGTTATAGCTTTTAAAATCCGGTCGTTTCAAGCAATTTTCGATACAGGGAAGAAAATGTGTGTGTTCAAAGAGAGTGCGAAAAATATGCAAATTAGAGCGTTTTTGAAACTTTTTGTAAGGATATTTATTCAAAATGTATATATTATAGTATTGCATAACTTGTAAGATACATGAAAAACTTCCGCTTTTAATAACTAAAATCCACACGTACCGTTGTGTTGAAGTATTAATTCCCAACTAACACCCAATAAAAGTCTAACAAAATTATTACTCCGTGTGTGATGTTGATATCGTTGTTGGATAAGCTCCTATTAAAGATGAAGTCATGGTAAATCATCACCATAATGATCATTAGCATATTGTGTACTGAGGCAGGCCCAGATTTGAGCATGTGTGACATAGGAGACCGCGGCACAGGGCCTCCGATTATTAAGGGCCTCCGATGTCAATAACTTCAATATTAGTATAAAACCATGTTTGAAGGATTAATCACTTTGGAAGATGATTTAGGATAACAAAATGCAAGATCTTTAACAGATGAAAAAAAAATCAAAATCAAAAAATGCATTTTCTTGTGTTTTAACGGTGACTGGTGATTTATGGGTTTTGGAATTTTAGGGAAGAAGATAACCCAAAGGAGGGAGGAAATGTTTTAGTGGGCCTTAGTTTTTTATTTGTCTTTTAGTTTTATTAGTTTCTTAAGTTTAATTTCAGTCATTTGTCTTCACAATGTTTTATTTGAACCACTTTACTCATTTTGCATTTGTGGTTCAAATATGAGAAAGGTTAAACATTAAACTAAAGCCAAATTTCGTAATAGAACAATTGCTTAAGCCTAAACACACCTCAAAAAAGTGTCTTTTCTATGATTTATATTTAAACATATCAGATGTAATGTTTTAAAGTTTACATGTTGTAAAATGTTTGGAATACTCAATGATTACACCTAAAAGGAATATGTATTTATATAAGAATATGGTTAGAAATTTGTTTGATCGATATCAAAAGCAATGCATTATGAAGTTAATAGTTGTTGAGTTTACGAATACTTTATCTTGAAGGCCAATTTAAAATAATGGCACAGGGCCTCCAAATTTCACGGGACGATCCTGTACTGAGGCTTTGGGTTTTAACAATCGCTTTTTGACATTTTAGTTTCATCCGAATCCTAATCCCTATTTAAATCATGTCTCTTAAATAGGACCGAGATAACGTTATAGTCATCGCGGATGATAAAGAGTTGTCAACATCAATTGCTAGGAGCTTTGTTGAAAATCAAGTTTGGAGCATATATCGTGCTTTGAGTCAGTATTCCTTTTTTTCCTTTTTTTTTAATAAAAAACTTATTCGATTTTTTTTATTATTTTTCTTTTGCAAGTAGGTTACACGAAACATTCAACCACAATTTTTACAACATAAGAGAGCTAGGTAAAGAAGGTTATAGGTGCGGGTTATAGACGTCGCCGCCGCACCAGCTTTTATCATATAACATTTCTATAACACAAATCCATACCCTCCCTAGCTATAAAAAGTTATAAGCGCTAGTAGGTCCCAGTTTTTATTTAATTTTTTTTCATTTTCTTAAAAAAGAAAAAAAAAAGTTAACGATATATTAAAAATAGACTAAAATACACGGTTGGTCCCTAAACTTGGGAAAACGCTTCGCGTTGGGACAGAACTTGGCATTATCATCGCCGGAGGTCCAAAACATGGGCATTATATGCCAAACTCGTCCCTTGACCAATAACGCCGATGTCAACGTCTTTTTTCTATTAGTTAGTGGAGGGTATTATAGTCCATACACATTTATACCTCACCTTAGTTAATTCTGAGAAAAGCTACCGTATACCATCTTGATCATTTCCCTCCTTCGTCACACAACCCTCACACACACTTTAACAATGGCAGACAAGGAGCTTACTTTTACAGATGTAACTGATGAGATGGTAAAATATGTGAAGGTAAAATATGGGGATACTTGGTTAAAAGAAGATGAAATGTCTGATGATTTATGCAGATTTGCGAAAGAAGCTCAAGTGATGAAAGGTTAGTCGGGTTTTTTTGTATTTGTGTGATTGGCATTTTAAGGGATGAGCATAAATAACTCTAATTTATTTGACAGAAATCCGAGCAGTGTCAGAATCTGTCAAAAAGAGGGATTATAGCAAACTAAAGGTATCTGACGATATGGTTGAGTATGCCATGGCTACTTATGGGAATAAGTGGGATATAGGAGATGACATTGCTGATGTGATACTTGAAGACTTGTAGGAAAAATATAGGAATAAGGAGTCTGAGAAAGGTTAGAGTTAATGTTTGCAAGCTAAGAAAGTTGTAATGGGTGAACTCTGATTTCTTTCTGTTTTGTCTATCTTTCCAGATACTAACGTGAAAGGAAATGAAGTTGATGTCATCATTATTTCAGACACATCTGATGATGAGTGTGGGAACATGTCTTCTAAGACCACTACTTTGAAAGGTTCCACTTCCCAAGCGTCCAAGGTTTCCGCTCCCAAGGTTGTACTTGGTCTTGTAGCGGCTGTGGGATGCTCCAGCACAAATAAGAATGAGTGGTATGTGCCTCCCCCTAAGGACCTCAAGTCTCCCCCCATGAATATCAAGTCTCCCATCAAGAAGTTCACCTGTTATTTTTAGTTGTTGATGTAATGAATATGTATATTTTTTGGCTGATTATGGTTACTGAAAACGATACTTGTTAACATGTATATTTTGCTTGATATGGTGTAATTAGGTGGTGGTGTAGGTATATTTTGGATTTCTTGTTTTCATTTTGTAGTTTGCACTTGCTTATGCAGTTTAGGTGGGTGTTTGGGAAAACCCATTTTGACTTATAAGGTCAACATAAACCAAATTATTAGAGGAACCACACCGAATTGCTAGTATTTAAAATCTCTTTTGTTTGACTTATAAAGTCAACAGATTCAAATTGTAACCAAAATTCAATTATTATAAAAATAGAAGCACACACATATCAGTTAAGCTACATTTAGACTGAAAGACAACATAGCATTTCTTGCTAGGAATTCACTGCTTTAAATGACTAGTAGGTGATCCATTTGGTTTGTCATTTGCAGTTGGTTCAAGTGGTGTTTGTCTTGGGCGTTCTCCATTTGGTCTTTCAGTTGCAGGTGCTTCAAGTGGTGTTTGGCTAGGGCGCTCTCCACTTGCTATTTCAGCTGTAGGTGGATCACTTTCTTCTTCATCACTGCCCAAGGATGCACCAACACTAGTAGGTGCATAAATATGTAGACCCATCACATATGCACCACTATCTCCTGTGTTTGTGTTTTCCCTTGTAACTAGGGGTGGCAATCGAGTCGTGTTCGTGTTGACCTATTCGGGTTCGCGTGTTGGCGGGTTGGTATAACCTCTACCCAAACACGACCCATTTATTAATCGTGTCAAGAAACTCAACCCTAACTCAGACCTGCATAACACGTGTAACCCGTTTATGACCCGTTTAACCTGTTTAACTAAATAGGTCAATCAGTAAATAAGGTTGGTGGTTTGTTATTTTACCTAGTTTAAATGAAAAAGTGATATAATGATCTAAAATATAATAAAAAGAACATAAAAATAACTATA
This sequence comes from Chrysanthemum seticuspe, assembly GCA_019973895.1. Lineage (NCBI taxonomy): Eukaryota > Viridiplantae > Streptophyta > Magnoliopsida > Asterales > Asteraceae > Chrysanthemum > Chrysanthemum seticuspe. The sequence continues at coordinate 59,523,096 of BPTQ01000005.1, forward strand.
CGACAATTTTCAGAGTTGTAAAGTGTCAATTTCAATGATATTTGAGGTATAATCGTAATTCACTCATATTAAGTACATAAAAAAAACATTTAATCCACATCTCACATAAAAAAACTAGGTTATATTTTTTATTTTTTGAGTCTTATATACTTAAACGGGTTCACGGGTTGACCTGTTTAGTATTTACTCAACCCAAACACAACCCGTTTATTAAACGGGTTAGACGGGTTAACCTGTTTTTGACCCAAACCCGTTTATCCTCAACCCAAACCCGTTTAACTTCGTGTCGTGTATCGTGTCGTGTCGAGAATTGCCGCCCCTGTTGTAACACCATCTCTACCAGTATAAGATGTGTTTCCCCTTATCTCAAGGCACACTGGAAAAACATACCACATGAAATCTCTATAAGGTGAACGCCTTGCAAAAAAAGTCAATCCAGCCCTGTTTTCACTTTCAACCCAATAGTCAATGCATACTATTTGACAACCATTTTGTACATCCATGGTGATAATATGTTGGTATGATAAACAATTGATGACTTAAGATGAATTATATAAGTAGATGGGAGTTGTGGTTGTTGAACAAGTAGATAGGGGTAAAGACAACATAAATTCTTACAAACTAATCAACTTATAAAGTAAAAAAAAAAAACAAAAACATGTTCAAACATGATATTGTCGAAATTACAAATGGCTAGAAGAGTAGAAGCCTACAACCTTCGAAAACTGCTGGAATTTGTGCCATTCATAGCGTGAATTTTATCCAGCACATATGGATGTCTTGGATATAACTCTTCCACAGACACTCCATAGTAAGCTGCCTCAGACTCTGCATCTTCAAGCCAATTTTTCCTCTCCCTTTCCTCATCAATTCTTTTGTACATTCTCTCATCTTCCAAAAACTGTTGGAATGCTTCTTCATCCAACCTGGACTGCTCTTCATCTTCCTCCAAATTTGTGTGTTCTTCTTCTTGCTCATAAAGAGCTTCAAGAAACTCTTGTTCCATAGTCTTCCTTATATCGTCTTCATCCATCCACTATAAAAGTAATACATTTGCACATCAACTAGAATGTAAACACACAAGAACAATCGTTATGCAAATGACAATTAAATGAATACATGTTTCCTTCTGCCATCACAATGCCTTTTTCTACCTCGAACCTTAGTTTCCTTTGTTGGTTTTGGTACTTGATCCTTGTGACAGCTAGACTTATTATGTCCATAAGTTTGACAATTGGAGCATTTAATTTGTTTACAAGCTCTAGATTTACCCAATTTTGACGCAATTTCACTGAAAGGGTTGGCTTTATATTTATGAATTCAAACTTGTGGTAAAATGTGAGAAAAAAGTGCTCGCTATAAGTTAATGAAAATGTGAGGACAGGATAGGGGACTAAAACCTTAGTCCCCTATACTCTTAAACTGTTTGAGCAAGGACCATAGTTCTACCAACACCCAATACAATCAAAACCGATATAAAAACTCTCTTAGACGAATACAACAATTAACAACATAATTAACAAATTTAAACACTAGAACATAACATATAGATTCATTACTTTCATATTAAACATTAAATATTCAGTACATATTTTTCTAAAAAAAAAGAAAACATAACCACTTCATTTCCTTCTCAACACTTTCTAAGATCATCAAGGAAGTTGTTCCTGTCACACACCTGTGAGTGTGTTTGATAGATCATCCTCCTTATCTCCAACGCCTTCAAGACATTAGCCTTTTGCTTGTTGCGAAGATCCTCAAGAACCTTGTAGTTCATCACCGTAGTTCGAAAGCCTTCGAGCTCAGAGATGTATTCTTGGGTTTCCTTCATACCAAGAATCAAGTCAGTCAAAGTGTTTTGGAGTCCATTAGCAATTTTGATGTCCTTATCGTTTTCTCTCTGATAAAAGAGAGAAATCGAGTCGGTTGGAATCACTCCTAAACTAGAATTCAAGTGTTAGTAATTAATATGTAATAATTAGCTTAATATGGCTTTTATGTTAGTAATCATGCCAAGGCTTATGTAGAAAGCCCATGAGCCTTGGCCCAAGCCCATAAGAAGGGAAGGTTGCTAGAAGTGTTGCCCTAGCTCCTTGCCCTATAAATACTCTTGTAAACCCTCACTTGAGGGTTGGTTGTTCAATTCACTCATTCACCTTTACGCATAACTCTTCTATAGTATCATACGTGTGTGTGTGTGTGTGTGTTTTGTTCATCCGATCTCTTCTTCTGTATTTCTTCTATTGATGCTTGTGTTACTAATATGGGAACCTAACAGTGGTATCATTCGCCAAATAGTTGGGTGAAAAGGCTTTGTTTTTGAAGTTATTTTTGATCTTACGCGTAACTCTCGGTTCACAAACTTTGTTACGCTTAAAAACTCATTTTTTACACTTTTCAATCCAAGATTCTTGTACTTTCAACGTTTTTAGGTGTTAAAATATATGTTTTTGGCAAAAAATTTCGAACTTTACGTGTATTTCATTGATTTTAAGCTTGATTTTAAACGCGTGTTCATTCTTACGCATAACGTGTCTACAAGTTTTGGATCATCAAGTTTCACATTTTTGTGTTATTTTGGTGATATTGAAGCTGTTTCATCACAAAAATCTGGTTTAGAAACATCTTTGGGCAGAAATCAGTTTTTGGTTAATTTCTACGCGTAAGAAAACCCTAATCTTACGGGTAAGTCATCCGTGGTTTGATATTCAGTTTTCGTGGTTTACTCAGTGTTTTCTTGCTTGGATAAGCCTGAAAACACTTCGACTTTAGATATCTTTTACACTGTGATAGTGTAAAGGATTTTTTGGGCAAAACCCTAATTTTACGCATAAGCTCAAACTTATGCGTAGAACTCTTTACGCCTAACATTTTTCTTACGCCTAAGCCTTGTCTTACGCATAAGCTAATCCTACGCATAAGTTTTCTACGCCTAACTTTCAGTTTACGCCTAATCTTAGTGTTTCTCATTTCTTACGCGTAAGCTAATCCTACGCGTAAATATCACTTTTACGCGTAAGTTTGGTGTTTTTACGCATAAGCATTACTTTGCCTTAACGTGGTTTCTACGCCTAAGGATACTTCATCAACAACGTTTCATTCGACTACAAAGATCCATCAACACAAGTTATCAAATTAAAAAAAAAATATTCATTCGACTACAAAGATTCAGTTTACGCCTAAGGATACTTCATCAACACTTTTCCTTGGCGGGAAAATTTGAGTAAAATTTAATTTCTATAGGAGACTAAACGTTCAATTTTTACGCGAGATTCAAATTTTGCTTTAACTGTGAAAATTTTGGTCAAAAATTCAAATTTTTGGGCCCAAATTCGAATTTTTCGGGTCAAATTTAGCGTCAAAATTGTCATAACTCAAATTTTTCTTACAACCTTAGAATTGAATTTTATAGTGAATTTCAAATTTTGAGAGTCAAAATTTTTCAAAAATTATTTTTGGAGGGAAATTGCAATTCACTATATCGACCTTCTGTGTGCTATATCGACTTCGCACCTTTTCTCTTTGATTCTTTTGCAGGAGAGAAAGAGTGTTTAAATCAATGTATTCTGATAAAGCATTTGTGGAATTGGAAGAAGGATTTATTGTTCGGAAAGAGAATTTGAACTCAATAATTAACAATTCCAAGCGTCAGACATCATCAAATTCCCGATATCCCGCAGTCGTGCAAGGTGAAAGAGTTGATGTACATGAAAGGAATGCTCAAATGGACGTTGAGAATGTTGTGACTACTGCATCTGTCGGTAATGCGGACAATGAGGTTGTAGCATTGGAAAAGCAGGATGACAGCAACAGATCTGGAGAAGATATCATACTTAACTACGACACCGAGCCCAACTATGACGAAGAACAAATGGTTGAGGAAGATATCTTACCCATCTATGACACAGAGCCGAACTTTGACAAAGAACAAATGGTCGAGGTATTATCTAATGTTGATCTATTCTGACTACAAATGCGACACAACATACTGATCAACCTGAATTCAGAAATGAAGGAGAGGTTGACCAGTGTGTTGCACAATGTCCAGACAACTATCTCATGTCTGAGCCCTTACTTGCAAACAATTCAACTGAAATGTCAAATCAAACTCTTGAATCTGAAATCATTCTTCTCAAAAAGACCATTGCTCAGTTTCATAAAGATTTTTCAAAACTAGAGGCACATTGCATCTCTCTTGAACTTAAATTACAAAAGAAATCTTTTTCTTCAGAACACAATGGTCAGTATTCAAATGAACAAAGTAATCGTGTGGATACATTAGTAAAAGAAAATGAGCATTTAAAGGCTCAAATTCAAGCAAAGGGGTTTGCGCATGTTGCTTTACAAAACAAACTGAGAAGATTAACTGGCAAGAGTGTGGATACTAAGTTTACAAAACCAACAATCTTGGGGAAATCGTCTCTTCAACCAATCAGAAATCAATCAGTAGTTAGACAACCAACTGCTTTTAAATCTGAACGTTCTAAATCTTCAAAACCACGGTTTGCCTCCCAAGTTGTTGAGAATAATCATTTGACAAATTCAGTCACTCCACATTATTGGTCTAAGAAAAATGCTTCTGTTTCTGTTAAACCTGTTTCTATTAAATTTGTTTCTGTTAAACCTCTACAAGTAGTTGCACCTGGCCCGTCTAGGATTAGTTCGAACACAATGTCTAAACCAAGCATCAAAATTCAAAATTCATATGATACAAAGGACTTGCACAAGAACTATGATCTAGAAAAGGCTAGGAAAAGGGCACTACTCCAAAAGGATGGAATCTTAGGTTCACGACCTAGTGTGAAGCCTTCTAGTGTGTTGCATAATACTGCTTGTAGTAGCAAACCAAAACCTAAGTTTAATCAACAAACAGTTAGAAATAAACCCCGTTGATCTAAACGTAAAATTTCAGAAACCTAATAGGTGGATCAATATAGGACGCAGACTCTTCCCAAAAGAAGTTTCAACATCCCCTAGATCTAACCTTAGATGGATTCCAACGGGTAGAGTTTTCAACACTGTTGGTCTTAGGTGGATTCCTACAGACAAGATATTAAGTAGTTGCATCAAAACAAGTGTGAAACCCACAACATCCATCCCTGAGGTAGGAAAGGAAATCATCAAAATAGCATGTTCAGGTGTCAAGAAGATTATTGACACTACATCTTTATGCTTCTAACATCTGGAACCCAGTTTCACTTGGGGATCCATGTTTTTCTTTCTTGCCCCCCTTCTGTTTTCTATGCAGGTACAACAGCTATGGCTTCTACTGCAAAACAGCGTAGGACCCGTTTCTCACCGTCAAAATTATCATGATCCATCAGCTGCATCACAAATTGTACTTAATCGTCAAGAATTGGGAACATTTATTGCTCCTCTGGTTAAAGAGTCTTTCTAAAGTCGTGCTTCAGATGTATCGAATGTTTCCGCTGCTCAACCTGATCAAATTCTAACTTCGGATACACTCTGAAACTACAACAACTACCGTTGTTATAGATGCGCCTCTAATCGAATCTTTGATAACAGAAGATCAAACTGTTTCCAACAACAATGACACAGCTGATGATCAACATAATGAACAGAGAAGTTTTATCAACAGTTGATTCTCTCGAGATATTTATGGTACTTCACACTTGTTGATTGATTGGACATACATGGTTTCGCTGTCTCCTTATACATGGTTTCGCTATCTCCAATTCATCATCAACATACGTGGTGTATAATTCTGATTCATTGAAAACATCGAGGGGGAGAGAGTGTAGGTAGTCCTTGCTTCCTTGTTCTTCCACATGCTTCCTTGCGAAAACCCAATGCCTTCTTGAATTTCTTCAATTAGGCCGAAGAAATAAGACGATATATGGCTCAAACGTCTCACTTTGGTGTTATCGTCTCGATTTCACGGGTGATCTTGTGTGAAGTTACCCAAATATGATGTTATGATGCCTCACACACGGTCTTAGTATCGAGTTATTGCATATTCACATGTGATTAGTATTCCGAAAGACCACAACATTTAGGGGAAAGTCGTTTCATTTCGTCTTCCATGGTTTGTTTGGTGTGATGCGTCTACATACGTGAGAAGATCTTGTTGATTTCTGGCATGTTACCCTCGAATGGATTTTCCGCAATTAGTCAGATTTACCTTGTGTGGTTTTCTGCTCTTCTACAAATTCCGCTGCATACTGAAAACTTCAAAAGTTAGAAGAAATGTCTACTACATCAAAGTTTCAAATCTGCTAAAGACAGTTGTCAGTTTGGGGGGAAGCTGATTAAGAAACTTTGTCAATCTCTGTTTATATTCACAATGGCTTCTGAGCATAACAGCTTGGAACCCGGTCACAACCGTTTAAACTTCCCTCAAACCCCATCGTCAGCTGAACCAAGCCCCCAACTTACTCGTCAACAAATGGAAAAGCTATTTGCTCCGCTGTTTAGTGATGACATTGATGAACGTGCTCCAAGTGTATCCAATGTTTCCGTTGCTCAACCTGATCATATTTCAATACCTGATACACCTGCTACAACAACTATTGTTGAGAAAGCACCACCAGTTAACTCTACAACAACAGTTGAACAAACTGCATCCAACGACGCTGAACCAGCTGATGATGTTCTGAACAATAAAGTACCCCCACCTGCATATTTTGATCCAAATGCGTTCTTTAACCCGTTTGCTAATGAAACTGTTGCACCTGATGTTGCGGAATCATCTACAAGTCATTTGAATCCTCAAAATCTGCACAATGTATACCAACATCAACCCTCTACACATCGTTGGACAAAAGACCATCCCCTTGAAAAAATTATTGGTAACCCGAATCAACCAGTCGTAACGAGACAACGTCTTCACACAGATGGTGAACATTGCATTTATGCACTCACTGTCTGCCAATCTGAACCTAAAACATTAAAGATGCAATGACAAAAGACAACTGGATTGAATCCATGCAAGAAGAACCCAATCAATTCAAACGTCTTGAAGTATGGGAACTGGTTGAAAGACCAACAGGGGTCTACGTCATTGGTCTCAAAAGGATTTGGAAGAACAAATTGGATGCTGAAGGGAACGTAATCAGAAACAAGTCACGTCTGGTGGCTAAGGGTTATAGACATGAAGAGGGTATTGACTTTGAAGAATCATTCGCACCGGTTGCTTGTCTTGAGGCTGTTCGGATATTTTTAGCGTTCGCGGCACACATGAATATAACGGTCTTTCAGATGGACGTCAAAACCGCTTTTCTGAATGGGCAACTGAAAGAAACGGTTTATGTCAGCCAGCCAGAAGGATTCGTTGATCCCGAGTTCTCGAACCATGTTTACAAACTGAACAAAGCTCTGTACGGACTCAAACAAGCTCCTCGGGCGTGGTACGATAAGTTATCATCCTTCCTCATTGCCAATAATTTCACCAAAGGTTCGGTCGACCCAACTCTTTTCATACAATATCACGGGGCACACATCTTAATTGTTCAAATTTACGTGGATGACATCATTTTTGGGTCAACACATAAAAAGTACTCAATCGCTTTTGCAAAACTAATGAAAAAACATTTTGAAATATCCATGATGGGTGAACTTACGTTCTTTCTAGGACTGCAAGTTCATCAATCACCCCGTGGTATTTTCTTGAGTCAGTCCAAATATGAACTTGAACTTCTTAACAAATTTGGAATGCAAAACTGTGACACCTATGCCACACCAATGGCTCATACCAAGAAGCTAGACGCTGATTTACATGGGAAATTGGTGGACCCTACCAAATACCGTAGTATTATTGGGTCTCTCATGTATCTAACAGCTAGCAGGCCTGATATTGTTTTTGCCGTATATCTTTGCTCACGTTATCAGTCGAGACCAACTGAAACCCACCTCTCCGAGGCTAAAAGAATCCTCCGATACATCAAGGGAACCATTAACTTGGGGATCTGGTATCCGAAGGATTCTGGTTTTGAACTAATAGCTTTTTCAGACGCTGATCACGCAGGATGCTTAGACTCACGAAAAAGTACTTCAGGAGCATTACAATTTCTTGGTGATAAACTGGTGTCATGGCAATCGAAGAAGCAGGATTGTACATCGCTGTCCTCAACCGAAGCAGAATATGTAGCCATGTCGGCGTGTTGTGCTCAAGTCATTTGGATGAGAACACAACTCAAAGACTATGGTTATGTATTTGACAGAATCCCGATGTACTACGACAATCGGAGTGCTATTGCGATCTCGTGCAACACTGTTCAACATTCGAAATCAAAGCACATCGATCTTCGATATCATTTCATCAAGGAGCACGTGGAACAGGGTACTGTTGAATTATACTTTGTGGGTACTGAATACCAACTGGCAGATCTCCTCACCAAAGCCTTAGCTCCTGCTAGGTTTAATGAGTTGGTCCACCGGATTGGTATGCGGTGTTTGACTCAAGAGGAACTGGATGAACTTTTAAAACATTCTTAAAACCAGTCAAACACCAAAACCTCTTTTGTAAATATTTTTCAAAAACAAAATACAAAAATATAAAATCTGATAAAATTCAAAAAATATTCTCCTATCTAATTTCTTTCAACATGGCAAGTACAAATCTTCCGTCAACACCTTGTTCTATCAAAACTTTCATTATTTTCCCGAACAAGTGTTGAGGGGGAGAAAGTAAGTATTTTTCTGTTTCATAAAACCTTGTACTTGCATGTTACCTAAAATATGTTGTTTCTTCTAAAATGGTGGATACGTTTCTTGTCAAATACTCTCCTCGGACTCAAATGTTTTTCAAGATTCATTATTTCAAAAGTCGAGGGGGAGTATCGTTAAGTTTCTTGCCTTACAAGTGTTTTGTCTAACCTAAACGGAAGTTAAAGGATCTTGGTTGGAACCTCTTTAAGGTTGAGGGACTGAATGTGTCTACTTGGCAAATTAATTTTAACAAAATCATTCACCTAACACATTCAATGCACCACTTCATGTGCATTTACTCCTAAACCACCAAGATCAAACGGCCCAAATCAAATCTTCAAAATCCGTTCAAGTTGTTCATAATCTGTAAGTTCTAAATTGTTTTGATCAAGATTCTAAACAAGGATTTCAAAAATCTTTCAAATCCAATGGTTAAAACTCTTTAAATTGATTTTGGAAAATTGTTCACTCGAACGAATTGGGTGTTTATGCATTAAAGTGTTTGGATTGAAATGAGTTATGTTAAAACCTTTCTTAGTGTCTATTAAACTTGTTTCAATCGTCCAAAACCATCCAGAATCTTAAATTTCATTAATTTGAATTCTAGGGTTCTTGCGCTCATCTAGGGTTTTTCTATTCTGTGATATGCTATTAGGTGGTCAAGAAAGTGTTAGAATAAGTATATATGCATGATTTGAACCTTTAAATTAGCCCAGAAACATCTAAACTATAAGAATTTAAGTTTTAGGTTTTTAGGGTTCATCTCCCATGAATCTTCTGATTCTGTGGTGGAAATATGTTAAATCTTGTTCCATTGCACTCATATGACATCTAGGACACTCCAGAAACATTCTTGTTTGATTTGTGTGGTTATATCTCTTACGCATAGATTAAGGGTTTAGGGTTTAAGAAATTTTACGCCTAAGTCTTTGTGTGTGTATCTGATATGTTCTTGTGCTTGTTTTGTGATCTATAAGATGTTTAGAATAAACTGTAATCATGTTTTCATGTTTATGTTTAACACGTTACGCATGAGAGGTCTACAGTGGATTTTGCGTATATTGGAAAGATATTCGTAAACAAGGCTTGTTACGCATAAGCTTTACTCTTACGAGTAAACTTTTCGCATAACATCTAGCTTATTCCTACGCATAAGCCTAAAGCCTTTGAACTCGTCTTACGCGTAAGAAACTCTTACGCATAAGCTTGATCTTACGCTTTAGCTTACTCTTACGCATAAACTCCTTTCTTACGCATAAGGATCCTTGTTACACATAAATCACTGTCCACTACATTTTGGCCTATTACGCATATGTTACTTGTTAAATGTTACTCATAAGTCACTAATGTCTAATGCTACGCTTATGCTTACAAAAGTTAACATGTTGTGTGTAAAGTGAAGATTTGGACTTTGAAATTTCAAAATTAACACGTTCACGTAACTTATCACATCAACTTCAAACAATTGGACAAATGTGACTTAGGACTTGTAACTAACTGAAACATGTTACCATTAGACAAGGAATTAGATAATAAATCAGACTAAAACAAACACATTGTGTTTCCATATGTTTGTCTTTTTGTCTAATGTCTTTCAGATCACAAAATGGCTGCAAATCAAGCAAACATCAATGCCCCAGCTGAGCTCTCGATGGCAAACACATTCCTAGCTGGATACAACAAAATAATTGGCAAGAACAATCTTCGGGTCGTCTTCAACAACTTCATATGCTCTGAATCATCTTGCAGAATTGTTGTGGACATCCTTCTGCAACATCCATTCAAATTCATGCTCACAAAGTCATCCTGTTGATGAGTATGATTCAATGGATGAGGAAATACAATTTCGTAAGACATTAAAGCAGAAAAGGATGGAATACCATGCTTCAACCTTTCCGGTTAATCAACCCGGTAAGGATCAGGGTGTCACTGTCTCTACAACTATTGAAATGAAGCAACCACAACAACAACTAAAACAACCGCAAGAAGAAAAGCATGGTGAAGATGTGGAAATATCTGACGAAGGAGATTACGATCATGATAAGGATGAAAGAGTCACTGATGATGATAATTTGGTGGCTGAAGTGGAAATGATGCGAAAAGAGGCTGAAGAAGCTGCTAGAGCTGAAGAGGAAAAGTTAAAGAAGGAATCAGACAACTACATAGTTGACAATCCAACACACATACCTCAACAGTCTTCTGAACCACCTTTTGACACTTCCACCAAACCCAAATCATCATCTCAATCATCACCTCCATAAACAAAAGAAACAACTAAGTCAACAACAAAATATGTTAAGAAGGCAACTCCATTCAATGATTCGACAAATGGTTAAGCAGGTTTTCACCACTACACAACAAGCTACACAGCCACCACCATCTGATCAACCAAGGGTTTCAGAAACCACACCACCAATGGAGAAAACCGGTAATCACTTTACATACACTGGTGGTGAGGATCATGACATGCCTGAGCCCCAACCTGAACCTCAACCGAGAGTCAGATCAAGTACATTACTGCACTCCTTGTTTTCATACGCATCTAATCTAAGAGCGTGTTGAACATCTCTACCTCGGGGTCGAATCTTACCATAACAACTCAAATATCACTGCATCACTTTTACACTTCAACGAAATCAATCAAGAACCTCAGTACAAAATCGTTCATAAACCAAAGTTTGGGTTTGTCTACTTAAGTGAAAATCATCATACTTGCTTCATGGCTTTCGATGAAATTCACAAGTTCTATGACGCCACCCTGAAGATGGTTCGAGATGGATTGGCATATCGATTGAAGGACATTGAGTTGGGTATAATTCAGACGAAGAGTTGGAAGGATCGCAAGGATTTTATTCGGTCTATCTCTAGAATTGATGAAAGGTTGATTCATTGGATCAGATGCAACGGTTGGAGAGCTATATGGGAAGAAGACCATGCTCTCTGATTTTGACATCCTAACATCCTCAGAAATTAGCTGGTCATGCGTAATCATTGGGTACACTATTAACTTTCTTGATTGTGATTTTGTCTGTTTGACTTATTCATAATGGCTTGTGCACACATAACAGTGTTCAACCCGTTCTTGTAATGAAAGGACCCTGTGGTACGCTTCAGTGCCACAATCCTTATAAAAGGAGCGAAAGCTTCTTACTTTTGAGTAAAACTTATCAAACCTTTCACTTTTAAAAGGTTTTGCTCAAAAGAACAAGTACTTCCCCTTATGATTTTCAAAACCTCAAAAGTTTAGATCACTTGTTGAGGGGGAGTATTTGATTAAAAACTTTGCTCAACTAATTGTTCTTCGTGATAATCTTCCCGCAAAACTCGAAATAGACATATTCGATATCAAAATTTCGTCAAAAATAACAGTTATATGCCATTTTTGAGGGGGAGAAAAATTATGTGATAAGAAATATGTTGTGAAATTGCAAATGAATCTGTGTGCTATAGACTTAACCAACGAATTGACGAGATCTTAAATGTTAGTAACTCGAAAAGACTTGTCCGGGACGGGTAATAATTTCAAGCTAGTTCGCTAGTGATGTAAACGTGTCTCGCAAAGGACTTGTCCGAGTAGAATGTACCATTCGAGAAACTCTTGGTAGACATGAACTTTGACGGGTTTGACAACCTTTCGAGGCTTGTCCACACCTTCAAGATAGTTATTAGAGCTAGTTGTCACCTAAAAGCTGACAATGTAACTCTTTAACTATACAACGTAACCGTGTCTCGCGGGGGATTGTCTATCTTGAGTTGATCAATTCAAAAAGTGCGCGCTCCTCCCTTACCATGCAAATTTCTGTCAAAACACTTAAGCATGCGTGGAGGGGGAGTATTTCTGCAAAATCTTAAACTCTCAACAGTGGTATTAAAATGTTTCTTATTCATAACCACTTTGAGAGATTTTCAAGAAAATGGTTTTATGGCAATGGAGTTATAAGGTGATTAAGGTTAGGAATAACCGTCCTATGATCCGCCAGAGCCGGAGGGATCTACCCAAGGACACTACCAATAGTTAGAATTAGAAGTCCTTAGGTATGATTATAAAAAGGAGAAAATGAGAATCGGAGAAAGAAGGAGTTGAAGAATTAAAAAGAAAAGCAAAGAAAAGGGTGAAAAGAAATAGCCCTCCAGATTATTCAACTTAGGACAGACACCGGGTTCAATTCATATGCTACTGGTTGTCACTTGATGACACCGGTATTGAAGATCAAAGTCGTCATGGACCCAGTGACGCATGCACTAAACCTTCTTAGCCACTCAAGTTTCTCTCAACAAAAGCTTGTTTCATTCTCACAGGGAACCCTACGTAAACTATCGGCTTTCTCTTAGAGATTGTTGGTATTGAAGAAGGAGACCCTCTCCCTAGTCTCCGTTCAGGAAAACCAAAGCGCACTATTGAGTCTAGAGCCACGAGATTCATCAAAAGATCTCTTAGGTACACTTGACATTTTATCGCTTGTCGCTCAACAATAAGAACGCAAGTGATACTTTATCGTGTCCTTCACAGATCTTAGCAATCTATCGAGAACATTTATGAGAGGTTCACACATGTGATCCTCAGTGATTGAATGGAAACTCCTGCCAGGGTCAACATCAAACAGCCCTGACAGCAGGTCACTTCGGTAACTCCCCGTGGATTACGCTTAGTGTGTCTCAAACGGTCTACAGTCGTGAGGTGATGCTTCGGTGTACCTCAGCGACTCATCTGAACTGTAGGTGTACTTCGGTACATCGCGTTATCTCACTTTTGGGACTCCAGTTCAGAAACAGCCTTTGTGAGAATTAGAGTTGTGTTTCCACACTATGCTGTTAACACTCTCGAAGTTCAAACTTGTAAGTGCTGGAATCCGCTTATCACTAACCATTCTTATGTTTTCTTCTTATGGAAGCTCTGGAGCGGACTGATCGTGCAGATTCTTCACATGCTCATACCAACAAAATCACTAATGGAAGTTCTCTCAAAAGGCAACACAAAGTCAGAACGATTCTTCGTCAAGTCAAAGAATCTACAAAGTTCAAAGACTAAGAGAACTACATCAGTATTGAAATCCAACGTCAAAGAGCGTGTGAGCATGTTGGAGAAAGACGTGGAGACACTGGAGTAACGAAGCAGACCTGATACAGACAACAACAACATACTATCACTTCCATCACAAAGAACAAAGATCAAAGAACAAAGAAAATGATGACGTCAAAGCATAACTTTTCAAAGGAAACAATTTCTCTACACTAGGGAGATTGTTCGAATCAAGGCAATTCTTCTCACAAGAAAGAAGAATGTCAGAAGACGTCAAAGCTACTATTACATCTGCACCTTCAACGTTTATATTATCAATCACTAACACTTAGGGGGAGATTGTTGGAATCACTCATAAACTAGAATTCAAGTGTTAGTAATTAATATGTAATAGTTAGCTTAATATGGCTTTTATGTTAGTAATCATGCCAAGGCTTATGTAGAAAGCCCATGAGCCTTGGCCCAAGCCCATAAGAAAGGAAGGTTGCTAGAAGTGTTGCCCTACCTCCTTGCCCTATAAATACTCTTGTAAACCCTCACTTGAGGGTTGGTTGTTCAATTCACTCATTCACCTTTACGCATAACTCTTCTATAGTATCATACGTGTGTGTGTGTGTGTTTTGTTCATACGATCTCTTCTTCTCTATTTCTTCTATTGATGCTTGCGTTACTAATATGGGAGCCTTACAGAGTCAAACATGTAGTCAGACTTCGAAGCTTTGGCGAGTTCTTCAAGTAGTGGGAAGTCAGCCATTGGGAGGTTGTTGAGATTTTGTTAGGATTTTTTTTTTATTGTTGGTATGCAAATGGTATAGGTTATTAACCCATAAATACCAAAACCAACTGGACGTTCCAAATTCAGGGACTAATTGTGAAGTTAGTAAAAAGAGAAATAGTCAAGTTTATGTGAGAAAAAATACGCGGGAAATTTAAGTGCAAAAAACGGCTAACTGACCAAATTCAGGGACCAAGTGTGATATTTTAAACTTGTTACCCTGAAACTTGACCTTTTGCCTTCCTTGATACGCTTATACACAATTAATGTGTTGGGAATCACCAAAACAACCCAACTAACAAGATCCGAAACAATAAACACTATCATAATAACCCGACCCAATTAACAAAACCCAATCAAAACCAAACCTAACAAACATCCACACACACGTACTGAAACACACATCTAGTCAAACCCATTCGTAAAAAAACAAAAAGATAACAATGAAGGACAAAAGCATATTCGTCTCAACTTTTAAGGATGTGAAGGAAGAATAAGAAGGTGAGGTCTTGTTCAGAATCCACTATAATGGGGTTTTTGATTATAGCCCACTCAGGTATGCAGGAGGTTCATTAATTAATATGTGTGCCTTTACCAGTGATAGGGATATATTTAGTTCAAGCCTTGATAATGTGTTATCAGAGATTAATGAACAAAAATGGGCGTTGTTTTTCTGTGATCCTAAAGAATCCCTAGAAAATGGTTTGCATTTGATTCATACTGATGTTGATGTTCATACTTTGTTTGGAATGGCTGAAACAAATGAGTCAGTTGATATCTTCGTTGCCCACAAGCCCCAAAGGTTAGCACAATTTTACTTAAAAAACATCAGTTTTGAAGTTGTGGGTTGGGTAGAGCAGGATGCTAACTTTAGAATGCTTAGTCAAACACCTTTTAGGACTAGACGTCAATGGCAGGGGATAGATAAGAAAAAAATGCAGGGGAGTGGAACCAGGACACCAAGAGTGAAAGGTGGTGTTGTAATCAAAGAGGAAGAAGGGGTTGTAGCTAAAAAAAGAGAGAAAATTAAAAGAAAAGGAAAAGGAAAGATGGTTGATGAAGAAGATGTTTTGCCCAGAAAAAAAGGGAAAGAAGTTGTTCAAGAATTTAAGCGATGTTTAGATGGGAAGGGAAAGGCCAAAATGGTTGAGTTTGCAGGATTTGATGTTGAGAACTTGCCTGGTTTTGATGGGGAGGGGAAGGCTGGAAGGGTTGGTGGTGCTGCTACTGATGCTTCAAGCGGTGTTAAGACACCCTTTAGGAGCAAAGAAAAGATTACAAACTGCGTCCTAGCACCGTTCGCCCAAAGGCGACCCTATGTGATGTTTCAGTGATGAATACCATGTCATGTGTTTAATTCCATTAAGCTGTAACAGTACAGTACCTAACTTATATGTTTGTTGTTTGTATACTTGTTTTTGCAGACAAGGTAGCAGCAGCATCATCAATTTAGGGTTCATGTTTTGTCGGTTCAACAGTTTCTGGATATCGATCAGAGCTGTGTAGATCATTTGAAGATTCAGCAGTTGAACGTTTTGAAGCTGGGCCCAAATTCATCTTTTATATTTTGTAAAATATCAGTATTACCATGTATCAGACAATGACTCCGTAGTATCAGTTATGTTCCAGTTTCATCAAACACTGAATATAGTTGACTGTTATAAGTCAACTATCTAAGTAGTTGATAATGTATAAATTTGTTTGTTTATCCTGGGTAAAATTCTCTGAGCTCATACTTTCTTTACCAGTTGACTTTTATAAAGTCATACTTAAGTGGTCAGGTACACTGGTATAATTTGTTCAAACAATAACCCCTTTATGTGTTGGTGGAATAGTTCTTGAGTTAGAATTGACTAAGGTGAGGTATAAATGTGTATGGACTATAATACCCTCCACTAACTAACAGAAAAAAGACGTTGACATCGGCGTTATTGGTCAAGGGACGAGTTTGGCATATAATGCCCATGTTTTGGACCTCCGGCGATGATAATGCCAAGTTCTGTCCCAACGCGAAGCGTATTGCCAAGTTTAGGGACCAACCGTGTATTTTAGTCTTAAAAATATAAAGTTGCTAGTACGTACCAATTTCGTTAAACTAAGATTCAAATACGATACAAAAAAATAACGAGTTACAGCGAAAGTAAAATATAATACGAAAAATATATAAAAACTAAAACAAGCTAAACTATGATCGAGATTTTGCCCTGATCTCTTCTTTCATTTCTTTAATCAACTCCGCATCTTCCTCCGGCATCCCCACGGTGCTGGTAGCAAGAAATTTCAATTTCTTTAATTATGGTGAACTATTATCGGATGAACCCGTATTACTGGACGAATAATGCGGGGGGAACATGGGTCAATCTTTGTTTTAGTTACTCATTTGAAAGAGATGATTGTGTATGTGAAAATATATGAAATGGGTAAAATATGATTGTATTTGGTCGTTTTTACGGTAAAGTGGGTACTTATTTGAAATAAAAGGGGTATATTTTTGACTATTTGAATATGGGGCTGAGCATCGGTCTAAAACCGATCCGACCCAACCTGAACTGACAAAACCGAAAATCGTGAAAACCCTAAACCGAAACCGAATATGGTCGGTTTAGTTAGGTTTTGTGTCGGGTCCATCGGTTCGGTTCGGTTCGGTTTAGGTGTGTTTATGTATGTTTTTGCCGGTTTTGGGCCGAAATGAACCGACCCGACCCGACCCGGATCCAAAAATCGTGAAAGACCTAAACCAAAACCGAATTGAAAGGCTGTCAGGTCGGCTCGGTTTTTGTCGGTTCGATCAGTTTTGTCAATCCGTTTCGGTTAGAACCTTCCATGCTAAACCCTATTTGAATATATAGCTGTAGCCGTTGGGAGGGATTTGAAAAAAAAAAGTATAAAACGGGCGTTATAACTATGAATTAGCGCCTATAACGCCAACGATGGTGTAGTTAGCGGCACCATAACTACCAAAATTGCACCACAACTCCCTTTATGTCGCTATTTGACATTATAAACTATCGCCAGTATGCGCAAGTACTCGACTAGTTATTAAAAAAGGTCATTCTTAGTAGAATAAATAAATTATATCTACAATTAAAAAATTAAAAAAAAAAAAAAAAAAAAAAAAAAAAAAAAAAAAAAAAAAAAAAAAAATTGCTATCCATAGCCCTAACAGATTGAAGTCAAGAGAAAAGATATGCATGGTTTTGAAGATAGTTACGTTGCGTTTAGTTGGGGGAAACATCTTTGTTTTCAAAATGTTTTGTGGAAAAAAGAAAAACAAATATCGCGTTCAAATTAGTATTTTCCAACAAAATGTGCAAACCATAAAATACCATATTTCTTAATTTAACAAATAAAATTACAAAACAAATTTTAGTTGTTTTTCTTTTTAACCCACAACTCTCCCTCACTTTCTTTCAATTTTTTTACAAAATTAGAGATAAATAATAAGAGAATTTTTTCGCCTAACTAAACGCAGCCTTACCTTTCGTGATATAATAACCTAGCCATTTTTACCACTTTCTCTTTTTACTTTAAAAAAAAAAGAAGAAAAACTTTAAAAGTTCTTACTAAAAAACAGTTTTTTATTTATTTTTACTAGGACCCACATAACCATCCATTCAGTTATCTACGTAAAAGTTGTAACTTCCAGTGACCCATTTCATATTTTGCAGAAAGTTTGACTTTTCAATAGTCAAAATTGTTGTAAAATCTTGATTAATGTGTTATTGGTGACAAATGTGAATCTTGATTTTTGAATTGAAGAAATGGGTATTTGTTTTAGTTCTGAATATGATCGAAATCGTTCTTTAAAGATTAAAAAAGGTACAATCTTTATGTATTTTAATGTCAGTTTCTTGATTCTTGTATGCATATTTATGTACATTGTTTAGATATTGGGTTACTTATTATTAAAGACTTGTGGGTTCATAATAAAGTGATAGTTTCATGCATGGAATATCTGAATGTATTGAATTTGGGAGTGTTTGGATGCACATTTTTTAAAATGGTTGTTGAAACTGTAATATAGAAAATCTAATGATCAAATAATAATGTGGATTAAAGTTAAGTAATCTTATTTTGTATAGTAACTTGTGTAAGTTGCAGTGGTCGGCTAAACGTAAATCCAAACAGCATCTTGTTGATACAATTGTTTGGATGTGCGCTTTGAAATGAGCATATAGTTGTGCTTAAGTAACCAACTCTCACTTATGACTATTTGTTTTTAGAGGTTGTTTGGATTGCTTATTTGCTTTTTACTAGGCAGTTGAGTGTTTGGACTATACTGATGCGCAGCCTAAAAAGCTATCCAAACGCCCCTAACTATTAGTTTTTGATAATCAGTTTATACTAGTTGCAAGAAGTTGCTATAAAACTGATCATCAAGTACTAGTCTAAAAATACTTATAAATACCTTATATATAGTATGAAATAATCATTATAAAATCACAGGTCCAAACACCTTTGAATTTGAAAACTGAAAAATTTCAGGTGAAGATGGACCATACCCTAAGAAAGAGAATTCAACATCTTATACAAGTTCTAGAAATGCAGTAGTGATCAACAAAGACGTTAAAGATCTTCGTGGGAATCTTGGATATAGTAATCTTGATAGCTATACATATGAAGAGATGCGAATTGCAACCAAAAATTTTAGACCAAATCAAGTTCTTGGCGAGGGTGGGTTTGGTATTGTTTATAGAGGTCTTATAAATAATATGAAAGTCGCCATTAAGGAGCTCGATCCAGAAGGAATTCAAGGTGATAGAGAATGGCTGGTATGTGCTTTCTACCCGTGTTAGAGTTTTACCTGTATTTTATATATATTTGCACATACATGCGCACCTTATTTATGACGAAGATAAAACATGATCATTATTAGTATTTATATCTGCCACTACTTTTGGGCTTAATTGTTTTCTGTTATTCAGGCTGAAATCTATTATTTAGGGCAGTTGCAACACCCTAATTTAGTGAAGCTTATCGGTTACTGCTGTGAGGAAGAACATCGTCTTTTGGTGTACGAGTATATGGCATCTGGCAGCCTGGAAAACCATCTTTTTCATCGTGAGTACTTATGTTATTATGAAATTTTGTTCATCAACCGATAGATTGTTCTAAATTATCTTGAATGTATGCTCTCTTGTATAGTTTGTGACAAAGATTTAACTATGTTGTCATTATTCAGGGGTAATTTATACATTTACTAATAGTCCTTGAAGAGGCAGAGTCAAATAGAATTTATTTATTTTATTTGTGTGATATATGTGTCGAACACTGCATGAACAAGTTAGGGGATGTTTGGATGTGTGTATGGAGTCCATTGAAATAGTATTCATGGATATTTGGAATTTTGTGGTTCTACTAACATTGTAATCCATGTAAAAAGGAGTATCTGCTTCACTGAGTTGGTCGAAAAGAATGAAGATAGCTTTGCATGCTGCAAAAGGGCTGGCTTTTCTCCATGTTGCAGAAAGACCAGTTATCTATCGAGATTTTAAAACATCAAACATCTTGTTAGATGTGGTTAGTCTTACTAATTAACACTATAATATTGGGTGTCTACTATTTTAGTACTTGTTCTAATGGAAATACAAAATTTGCAGGAATTTAATGCAAAATTGTCAGATTTTGGACTTGCAAAGGATGGGCCAATTGGAGATCAAACTCATGTATCGACCCGAGTTATGGGTACTTATGGATATGCAGCTCCCGAGTATATCATGACCGGTGAGTTGTGCATAAAAAATAAAGTTCTATAACAATTTTTTGACTTTATAAAGTCCTGTAAATGTTTGTGGTTTAGTTTGAAGAGTTTTTATCATCAAGACCTGTAAATTACAATATTATGAAATTTAAATACTCACAAAAAGAAATAGTAATAATAGAGGTATACCGTATACATATCAAGTTTTTAATTTTAAACGAAATTGATTGGAATTCTGAAAGTCAAGTCTGGTTGACTTTTTGTGCTTAAGCAAAGCAACTAAAGACACTTTATATTGATGAAATGGTCAGGGCACTTGACAGCTAGAAGCGATATATACGGGTTTGGAGTGGTGCTTGTGGAGATGTTGATAGGGAGGAAAACCATGGACAAAGGCAGACCTAGCCATGAGCACAACCTGGTCGATTGGGCTAGACCGCTTTTGACCCATGACAAGAAAGTTCTGAAGATTCTAGATCCTAGAATGGAGGGTCAATATTCATCCAATGATGCTATCAAAATCGCCAATTTGGCTCACCAATGTATCAGCCAGAACCCAAGGAGTAGGCCAGATATGAGTCATGTTGTTGAAGTACTTGAATCTCTTCAGACCAATGAGGTTGGTCTAAAAGAGGCTCGTGTTCACACGTGATGAATACTAAAAACAGGTTAAACGAGACCCCAAAGGGGACTCTGAAGAAGCAATGTATTCAACATTATGCATGATTTGTTGATATGTTTAGTAAAACTTTTTATGCTTCTTAGTTCTTACAATCTGATAGAAAGACGACTTCACATGCATTTTTTACAGTTTCCTGCTTTTACCTATAATTCAATAAAATCACTAAAGCACAAACAATAAATTACCAAATATTGGGGGCTTTAAGCATCCAAGGCTACCGGAAAAACCTATCTCAAGAGCATTTTCCGGAGTAATAAATAGCAAATATTCTGTACCAACCAACCCGGCCATGCCAGACCCAAAGTTATTGGAAGTTATTAACAGCAAACAACAATGGATGATAGACTCAGATCAGCAACTCCAGTTACAAAACCACCCTTGTTTTTCATTTCCACCAGATAACTTATAAGCAATGGGATTCCAGGCTTGTATGGACATATTAACTCGCCACAAATTCCCTCTACACTCTCTTTGAAGGTAACTTTTTTGTTGGCCTCAATCGATGGATCAATGGTCTTTCTAACTTATGTCAAAATATACCAAGTAATAAAGAAACAATGAATCTGTAAAAGCTTTTGTATTAATCAATAAGTCATGCTTTTTCTGTACAATTTGCTATCTATTTATACAAAGTGAAAGGGTACAATGAAAAGATGTGTTGGTTGGGGCATAACTGCCATATAGCAGTTATAATGTAACTGTCATTCGGCAGTTATCTTGTAACTGTCATAAACTCCTATCTTTGACTTTCTGTGTTTGACTTCTGGGTTGACCGGGTCATATGGGTGTTGACTGGGTCGATTGGGATTAACCCAATATCCCCCCCCCCCCCCTAATCACAATCGCGTTGTTGTAGATCTTCAGTAGTGCTTCAAACTGCCAATAATAGGGTTGGTTCTAAATCTTCTTCGATGAGGTTTGTCTCTTCTTGTCTTTGATATCTTCGATCTCTTTTATGGCAATGTGAGGCATAATGTCCATATTCATTGCAATTATAACACTTTACTTTGCTGAAATCTCTAGGCTTTTGCGTTGCTTCATTATAATCTTGTGAGAAATTTCCTTCTTTGTCACGATTTTGGCTATGTGGTGGAATGTATCTTCCTCTTCCTTGATTATATCTTTGAGCATTGTTGTTGTGTTTTGTAAACAATAGTTTATCTTGATCTTGGAATGTTCTTCCTTTCTTTGCCTTTACTCTTTCTTCGAAGGTTTTCAATCTACCAATAGCTTCGTCTAGATTCATTTTATCTAGATCGGAGTATTGCTCTATGGATGCGACCATGTGAATGAATCTTTCAGGTACAGAATTAAGCAATTTTCGTACGCGATTTGATTCATCAAGTGTTGATCCAAGACTTGTCATCTTTGAAGTAATACTTGTCATCTTTGCGGTGAATGAATCGATAGTGTCATCATTCTCCATTTGCAATATCTCAAATTCGGATTTGAGTGTTTGTAGTTTTGCCTTTTGCACTTGTTCCACTCCAATATTTCTAGTCTTCAATGTATCCCAAACTTCTTTTGCGCTTTTGCTATTTGCTACTCGTAATGTCATTTCTTCCGATAGTCCTTGGAATAGGTATGCCATTGCAGTCTTGTCTTGCTTTTCATCGATTTGAGTTGTAATGGTAGGCTCAATCGTTTCCCATAGACCATTTGCTTGTAAAATGATCTTCATTCTTATCGACCATATCATATAGTTTGTTGCCTTTAACAAGGGGCATTGGAAATAGGTTGTCGATCCCATCCCCTTAGTTTTATCGTTGTTCGAACTATTACTACTATCGTCTTCTTTTCCCATAATTATTTTTTAAATGTCTTAAATCTAATAAAAATACTCTTATAAAACTTTGTTAATAACTTTATAATTCCTAAAACACTTAATAATTAAAACCTAAAACTTTTAAACCTTTAAAACTATATAAAAAACTTAAAAACTTAGAAATTTCAATCTTATAAACCGTAAACTTTATTTATTTCTTATTTTAAACCTAATAAAACTTAAAACTTGTTTCTTATCATAAACCTAATAAGAAAATCTTAAAAACTTGTTTCTTATCACAAACCTAATAAGAGAACTTGAAACTTTAAAAAACTTTAAAACTTTTCTTATCATAAACCAAATAAGAAAAAAAATTTTGAAACTTAAAAAAACTTAAAACTCTAATACACTTTATAAACTTAAATCTAATTAAAAACTCAAAAAATTACTTTAAAACTTAAAACAAAAATAATATAAACTTTTCTAAATACCTATAATATACCAAAAACTTAAATAACTACTATACTATATCTTAAAAAAAGAAAGTGAAGGGTGTTTCTTGTACACTTTAAAACCTGATGGGTTAATAACCCGTAGCCCTAATATGAATCTTTAACTTTGAGATAAAAAAACGTAGCCTCTCTTTCTTTCTTCTGAGATAAAACGTTTATCTCTTTCTTCTGAGATAAAGGAAACGTCTTCCTGATTCTTGATGGTTAACTGCCTGTTTGTATGGCTTTGTTAATCACTTTTCATCGTCTTCTCCGGTTTGTAGTGTTCTTCGCGATCACTTGATTCCCACAAATTGAAACTAGGGTTTCGATGGAATTTGGGGGTTTTAATTTCCGAGATAGATATGGACGATTGGAGATTGAGATTGAGTCGATTGGTGACTCAATTAAACTTCTGGGCTTGATTCTTGAATCGGAACAGGTGTGTTTTTTCTAATTTGAATCTTTTAATTCTTCCCTAATTGATGACTTCGTTTAGTTTTGTTTGAATCAATATATAAACGATTTAATTCGTTTCTAATCCTATTTGGATTAATGATTCAGTTTGGGAAAAAAAATTGCGAATGATTTTTGTTGTCGGGTTTGAGTAGTCACCTTGTGATTGTTCCCTTGATGCGACAAAAATAGGAACACAAAAATGATATCTTTGATTTGTGTTCGATTTATATTTGCAGAATTTTTTTTTATCGAGACTGTTTTCTGGAACTAAACGAATGATTATGGTAAATGATGATTTTGGTTGCAGATCATTGAAGAGACATTGAAGCCAGGTAAGTTCACATGTACAATCTGCAAGGGCCCTGTATTCAGCTTCTGTAGATGACCTGGAAACCACCAATTGTTTCTTGGATGACCAGGATATCAAACATGGACCAAGAAATGTAGCATAACCTGTGACTGATCTTCTAGTGATAGGACAAGATGCCCAGTCACTATCACAATAAGCTGATAGTTGAAGATTGTTAATTCTTGGGAAATGTAAACCTTGACCAGGACAGAGTTTGATATATCTTAAGACTTTGTATAAAGCATCCATATGAGCAGTCCTTGGAGCATGAGAGAATTGACTAAGGGCTTGAGCTGCAAATGATAGATCAGGTCTAGTAATGGTGAGATAAATAAGCTTTCCAACCAGCTTCCTGTAAAGAGATGGATCAGAAAGAGGCTCTCCATCTGTGAGATTAAGATTCTTGAGTGGGTCCAATGGAATAGTAGAGGGTTTATGATGGAGAACATCTGCACATTGTAGGAGATCCAAAGCATATTTCCTCTGGGACATAACAAGGCCTGCTGAATTATGAAGGATCTCTATGCCCAGATAATAATGAAGTGGGCCTAAGTCTTTTATGTTGAACTGGTGGTGGAGATGTTGTTTGATGGTTTGAATCAAGGAATGGTTACTCCCAGTGAGAATAATGTCATCTACATAGATGACTAGAGCAGTGAAGGAGGTATCTTTGGTGAGGGTGAAGAGGGAAGTGTCTGCATAACTTTGATGAAAGCCCAAGGATAGGAGGAAAGTGGTGAGTTTGGTGAACCATTGTTTGTTTGCTTGCTTGAGACCATACAAGGATTTCTTGAGTTTGCAGACCATGTTTGGTGGAGTGGGAGTGATGTATCCTTGAGGAAGAGACATGTATACTTCCTCATGTAGATCTCCATGAAGAAAGGCATTGTTGATGTCTAGTTGCTCAATAAACCAGTTCTTGTGTACAGCTACTGCAAGAAGAGCCCTGACTGAAACCATTTTGGCAACTGGAGCAAAAGTTTCTTTATAATCTATGCCTTCTTTTTGGGTATAGCCTTTTGCAACAAGCCTGGCCTTGTGCTTGTCTATGGTACCATCTGATTTAAACTTGATTCTATAGACCCATTTACTCCCAATTGGTATCTTTCCTGGTGGTAGAGTGGTGACTTCCCATGTTGAGTTTGTTTCTAAAGCCTCTAATTCCTTTTTCATTGCTTCTACCCATTTTGGATCTTTAGATGCTTGTGAATAATTGTGTGGTTCAGTGGTGATGTTTATGTTGTGAATTAGATGTCTAGTGGATGGTGTATGAATGTTGGTATAATTAATGTAGTGAGTGTAGTGATGTTTTGTGATGTTGTGAATAAGTGACTTTGGAAGAGTGCATTGATAATTTGTGAGTTTGATGGATGGTTGTTTGGTTCTGGTGGAGATTCTTTGTGGTGGTGGTGGTTCTGGAGGAGTGGTGATAGGAGTGGTGATAGGAGGAGTGGTGGTTCTGGAGGTGGAAGGTGTGGTAGAATTAGGTAATGTGGTAGATGGTGTATCTGTGTGTGTAGAGTTTGCTGGAGATGGATCAGTGTTTGGTGAGTTGTTGGTGTGGGTGTGAGCTGGTGAGTTAACTGTGGATGTAAGTGGAGATGGATCAATATCATTGGTGACTGTGGGTGATGAAGGAAAGACAGGGAGATTGATGTGATTAGGTGAAATGGGTGGTGGTGAGTGTGTTGCATTGGATGGTGAATGAGCAAAGGGAAATTCAGTTTCATCAAAGAGTACATGTCTGCTGGTAATTAGTTTATGTGTGTTGGGATCATATAAGATATATCCTTTTTGTGTGAATGAATAGCCAACTAGAATGGTGGGAATAGATCTTGGATCAAGTTTGTCTAGGCCATGATGATGAACAAAAGCTCTACATCCAATAACTCTGAGGTGATCAAGTGGTGGTGGTTGGTTATGTAAGAGTTCATATGGGGATTTGTGATGAATTGGTTTGGAGGGTAGTCTGTTGATGAGATAGGTAGCTGCAAGGATACAATATCCCCAGAAGTGGTTTGGAAAATGAGCTTGGTGTTTTATTGCTCTTGCAATCTCAAGTAGTTGTCTGTGTTTTCTCTCTACTCTAGCATTCTGCTGAGGGGTGTTGGGACATGATGTTTGGTGAAGAATACCATTAATTTCAAAATATTCTGAGAGAGAAGCATTAGTAAATTCTGTACCATTATCACTCCTGATTGTTTTGATGGTTGTGTGAAAATGATTTTGAACATAAGCACAAAATGTTTTGATGTTGAAAGTGGTGTGAGTTTTATTTGGCATTAAATAAGTCCAAATTGCTCTTGAATGATCATCAACAATTGTGAGAAAGTATTTGCATTTGTTAACTGTTGGGTGTTTATATGGACCCCAAACATCAATGTGAACAAGATCAAACAAATGATTTGCATATGAGGTACTTGAGTGAAAAGGTAAAGCATGTTGTTTTGCCAAAGGACATATATCACAAACTGAATTTGAATTACATTTGAACAATGATGAAAGTGATTTTATTTTCTTAAGTACAGTGGTTGAAGAGTGTCCAAGTCTGGAATGCCATAAAGTTGGATTGGTGTTGGTGTGAAGGATGGTTGCTGAGCTGATATGAGTTGAAGGTGCTGGTGAGATGAAGTACAGACCATCACAGAGGGTGCCATGTGCAATCCTCTTGTTCTGGTCCTGAAAAATGCAATATGAAGCAGTTAAGGTGAGTGAAATAGATGTGCCATGTAATAGTTTGCTCACTGAGATGATGTTGTATGTGAATGTAGGAATGTAGAAGACATTATGTAGTGTTATGTTTGCATTGAGGGTGACTGATCCATAGGTTGTGACTTTGATTGTTTTGCCATCAGGAAGGGATACAAGGACTGGTGTAGTGAGTGTGTGGACATTGTGCATTAAGGTGAGTGTGATTGAGATGTGGTCAGTTGCACCACTATCAATTATCCAAGCATCTTTAAAATCAATAATGAGAGTTGCAATAAATTTAGGAATTTTGAGACTAGTGGAGGAGAAGATACCTTGGAAGAGATTTCCTTGGTTGTTTTGAAGCATGAGTAGCACCTGATTGAGCTGATTTTGCAACTGATCCATTCTTGCTGATACATGATTCTGTGGTGCCTCTTGAGTGTGTGGAGTAGAGAGTTGTGTCTTTGTGTCCTCCTGTCCAGTCACCATGTTTACAGCCCTTGTGGTTCTTGGATTGGTAAATTTTGGTGTCTGTGATGGTTGATATTTGCCATGAAGAGGATGGCCTGCTGGATATCCCACAATTTTGTAGCACTCCTCTTGTAGATGACCTTCTTTACCACAATTTCCACAGTAAACACCTTTCTTAAAGGTGCTTTTCCTTTCTGAGCTTGAGCTTATGGTTGAACCATTGGTAGTGTTTGGATGGAAATTGTTTCTTTCTGATTGATAATTGTTCCTGAGTTGAGAGTTTTGATGTGGTCTTGCATTGGCATTAGGGATGGCAACGGGTCGGGTTTGGGGCGGGTTTTAGTGAACCCGTACCCGTACCCGTTTATAATATCCAAACCCGAACCCGCCCCAATACCCGATGGGTACCCAATTATTATTATCCATCGGGTTATCGGTTTTTCCCGCGGGTTTCGGTTATCCCCAATTAAAATCATCGTTGTACAACTTAACCTTAAAATAAAACCAAAACACCCTAATATATTCAAAGTTTTTAGAAGTTAAAGAAAACGACTTAAATATTCGTAATGTTTGAAGATTAAAGAGTTAATGTGTCATGTGTGTGAGAATTAAAGCGTCAAGCGTAAGTATTAATTTATTAGTTTGTAATTACCATGATATATGCTATTAAGGAGTAGAGTAGAAAAAGAATTGTACAAAGTTAAGAGCTCAAAACTTATTAGGACCTTATATAAATTAGCAAAACAAACGGGTACAAATTCGGGTATACGGGTACGGATACGGGTACGGGTAAACGGGCGGGTATTACTAGAACCCATACCCGAACCCGTACCCGATAAGAAAAGAATATATCTACCCGAACCCGTATCCAAACCCGCGAACCCGCCCCCGAACCCGACCCAACCGGTTCGGGTTTCGGTTTTCCCCATCGGTTTCGGGTGCTTTTGCCATCCCTAATTGGCATAGGTGTTGTATCTTGGTGCAGAGTTGGCTTGTGGTCTTGCATTGGTGGTGTAGGAATTGAGGATGGTGGAGGTCATTGACTTAGGAGCAGTTCCTTCTCTTTGTTTCTCTTCTTGCCTCACTGTCACACCCCCAAATTACCTGTTTTGCAGCGGAATGGAATTCCTGGGGATTGACTGTCATAGCATCACAATCACAGTTATATTGAACGACCTAAAGTGTCGTTTGGAAAATACATCGTTTGATTTAATAAAATAATCAGAGTTACAACATAGGTCCCAAAAGTTTACAAAGTTTGCGGAAATATAAATATATTACAAGTCCAAACGATGGTTTTGAAAGAAAGTGCCATAATGTACAATGTTATAAGTCGACGCCGCGACTCAAAAGGTGGTTCCTAAACCATGTCATGATGATAATGCCTCAGTTACCTGAAAATACATTGCTAAAACGGTCAACAATAATGTTGGTGAGAAATCATAGGTTTATGTAAATGTTTTATACGACTACGCAAGTATAGATCAGGCATGACAATTATGTCACGTAAAAATGTTACAGGCATGACAATTATGTCACGTAAAAATGTTACAATTGCTTTAAGCCCATGACACCGAAACGAGACTGTTCATAATGTAGGCCCCTGTAGAGTGTTTGCCAGACAACTCCATAATGTTATTAAATGAGATGCATCCGTATGACTAGTTGGGATTCACCAACCCGGATGGAGGCGTCACCCTCGATAGATCTATCCACTCACCCTCGCTTCTAAGATTAACGGTTCATGTTCAGGTAATGGGGACTTTCAATTGGCAAATGCGGTAACTTAAGCAATGTAAATGAATTTAACATACTTGGTATCGTAATAAAAATGTTGTGCAATGTATTCTCCCCCGTAGGTTTGAAAATAATTAAAAGCATGTACGACGGGGCTATGAAAACTCACTTGGTAAACTGGAATGATGACAAGAGTGAGTACACTGAGGTATAGCGTGATGTTTCAATCTGGACCTATTACGAATGATATGGTATGTAATGAGTTGCAATGTAATGTTATGATATGCATGCATTACGTATGTTATTTATACCATTTGCGGGTTTTGAAAATAATACTTATCGTTGAAAAATACTCTTTTGACGTCTTGACCCATCAAAAATCACTTTACAAGTATTTACGTCAAAATGTCATCCTACAATGGTTTCGTAATGATTTATGGTGAAATTATCACTTTTCGTCGTAAAATAAAGTCGTCGGAAATTTCTTGAAAGTGACAAAAATGGCTTTGAAAGACTAGTCGTAAAATGGTGTACGTTGATCTTTAGGAAACGAACTTGACGGATTTGGAAAGTTTGTATCAAAATCTAGAAGTTTCAGTTTATGAGTTTTCGACATAAAGGTCTCGATCATAAAGATAATAAGGGTTAAAGATGGTGATTTTGTCTAATTGTTGTGTAAAAAGTGAGTTTCGGCCAAGTTTAAGCATCCGTAAATAATTTATTAAAACTCCGCTATACAAACGGTTGGTCGTTTTAGAAAATATGCTTGGTGATCTTGATTTTTCTAGAAGACATTTCGTTTCAAAAAGTTCTACATCATAGTTAAAAACAGCCTCAAACATGGTCGTTTTAGTTACCGTAATACTTATCTCGTAAAAATAATATAGTTTTCTAAAAATAATAGTTACGGCAAATTTATGAAAACGTGTATATCTTTGTCGTTTCAACTCCGTTTTCTACGTATAATACGTCCTTAGCTTCGTATCAAAGTATACTATTATATTTTTGACAAGTCGAAATAATTTGTGAAGCTTAAGGCTCGTTTTTGACTCGTACAAAGTAAAAACATGTTGCTGAAATTTCTGAAAATTATATATTTCGTCGTCAAACTTTAAAAATTCATAACTTCTTCGTTATAACTCCGTTTTATTCCGTTCAAGCGGCCACGGATTCGTTTTAAAGTATATTTTCTAAATATCAAGGCCAAAATTTCGTGCTTACTGTCGGATTTTCCAAAAAACAAAACAAGGACAGAACACATTTTATACTTATCGAAAATAGTTTTTCTCGTACTAAACCTATTCCAATCCCTTCAAATCAACTCCAAAGCTAATCTAATCCTACCATACACCTTCTTAGGGTGTCATGGGTTCCTAGACATCATCAAGACCAACATGTACCAAGGGGATAATTATAGGATGACCTTATATATATATATAACACTAAAAATCATGTAAAAATGGTATAAACAACACAAGTCTTGCATGTTTGCTCCAAAAATGAAGAGATAAATATAAAATGAAGATGAAATATGTAAAATGATAGAAATATGCTTACAAGTATTATGATGAGGTGCAAAGAACCAAGGTTAGCCTAAACACTCTAGGTTTTTATTTCAAAACCTTATTAAGAGTATTATCTAGATTGTGTTACTTGAGCTTAGAAATATTTTTGATGATCCCTTGTTATCTACTTGTAGAACCGGTCTTGAGATGAAAAAAAACAAAGAGAGAAAAGCAACTATACTAACTATTGAAAGAATGAGAATGAAATAAGTTAATGAATGGAGTGTAAACTTATACATTCAAAGAAGAAATTTTTACCATTTCATTTAATGCTACCCCCCCTAAGGGCCGGTTTTTGGGGAGTATGTTTCTCCAATTATCTTTTTTTATTTTTTATTTTTATATATAATGTATGTACTTGTATACTTGTAAGAAAATGTAAGTAAATGTGTAAATTAATAATAACTTGTAAGGTTTTGGTAGCTTTTAGGTACAAGTAAATTTTTAATAGATCAAAATAGAGTATAATGATATTATAAAAATTGTAAAAATACATTCCTTGTGAAATTTGAGTGATATAATAATTATAGTGTAGTTTTTAAGAAAAACGTCGTAATAATATAACTTTAACGATTTATGTACAAAATAAATTTAGAACACTAGGTAAACTCAAAATATAGTTTTTATAAACTAAATATAAGTATAAAAATATATCGGGATCATTTTTAGAAGTAACGGATTAAATATTCAAAATAATAACTCACGCGATAACGTTTATTTAATATAAAAATTACGCGGTTAAGGTGAAATGCAATGTCATGAATGAACTAACATGATGCAAATGATGTTAATGAAATGTAGACTAAACTTAGTCCATATGAAATGTACGTGATGTTATGATCAGGAATTCGCCGCTAAACCTTTCAGGTTACGCGAATTTGAAACACGTAAACTTAGTTTACGATAAATGTTGAAATTGTGAAGCATAAATTGTTTTGAGAAATGACCTGAAATTGCGAGTTGTCACATTCGCCCAACCAAAAAGGAATTCAGTCCCTGAATTCAGTTCGTGTTAGTCTATCGAATTTTTGAGTTTATGATGAATAACGAGGAGAAAAGACATGGAGAAGTGTCGTTACGGCTGTCGATGATTGAGAGTGTACAAAACATCATAGTAAGGAAAATATCGGATGAATCTATCATAAGTAACACTTCAACTTTGAAATATGTGAAGATTTTGCTTGCACTAAGATTTATAATTAACTGCTCCCAACATAACATGATCCCTCCAGAATTAAACATAGTTAGCTAGGCTATGTATAATTAAGGAACGATGATGTGACGTTCGGTTTAGTTGTTATAACTCTCGATGCTTACAAGGATTTAATCTGTGTCGTTAAAATGATAGCTAGAGTAAAAGGAATAAAAATTCTCGTAAGTAATGACAAATCGGAAAGAAAATAAGGTACGATAGATAAGAATATTTTACAACGAGAGGTTTAGCAAAAGTAGTACATCTTAGGTTATAAAGATTCGGATACGATGGAAAACATAAAATTAGTACAACATGGTACATAAAGAAAAACAAGACTGTTAGTTTCCGAACTTCTTCAGTCTTCCGCGTCATTGATACCTTGACGAGCTTCTCCTCCTCCTAACATGTATGCATTCCCATGAGCACCTTCAACTTGTTGACCTTGGTTTTGAGGACATTGATTCCTATAGTGTCCTTGCTCCCCACATCCGAAGCATGTGACTACGGCTTTACCTTTACAATCCCTTGCTAGATGTCCCGGTTTTCGGCATTCGCGGCACTTGGCAGGGCAAAGACCCGAGTGATGGAAATTACATCGATTACATAGTGGTTGAGTTCCAACATATCCTTTTCCTTTGCAGTCCTTAGCAAGGTGTCCCACATTTTGACAGATAAAGCATATACCACATGGATCATCATGATGTAGCGTGCATTGATGACATCGTGGTAAGTTTCCAGTATAAGTTCTTTCCTTTGTTGGTGCAACAACATAAACCCTGGCGGCTTCTTGTCTTCTATTCTGTTGTTGGTGATGGTTAGTGCTACGGCTTTGGTTGTTGTTGTTATAACCTCCCTGGTCATTTTCCCATTTCCTTTTGTTGTTGTTGGTTTGATTGTTGTCGTTGGTGCGGTTATTATTGTTGTTGATGGTATGATTGTTGTTATTGTTGTGGTGGTTATTGTTGATAATGTTTTCCCTTTTCACAACTTGAGCCATGAGTATTTGAGTAATACGGGTAGATTCTTCAATTGTTTGTGGATCGAAAGAAGTTACATCTCCTTGGATATTTTGTGAAAGTCCTCCAATGAAATTTTTCAATAGTTTCTCATTGTCCGAAACCATAGCTGGACAAAGAACAGTCAACTCTTGAAACCTTTTGAGCAAGTCTCGCAGTTTCAGCAGCAGTTGCGGCCTCGGTAATAGCAGCTACTGTCGCTCGTTCTTTTTCAATCCTTAATGCCTCTGCTACACTATCCCTTACCAACTTTTGAATAGCCGCTTGAGTCATTTCAGGTGTAGCTTTCTTCGGTGCCATATCTTCTTCAAAACAAGAGGAAATGTGAGACGTAGCAAAATCCGATGTTAATAATAAACGCTCCAAAGAAATGTGATAAGAATGATAAGTTTGAGGTTATTTTTCAAAATGATCGACGGGTTCCAAAAAGATGGGTTATGAGGTGTTGTAAGTGCTTCAAATGTATAATGGTTTAGTGACTTAATGTGTGAATAAAGTGTAACTCGACATGTTAGTGGTGAAACAAAAGAGTGAGCGTGACTTCGCCCAATTTAAAGGTTCATCTCGGCATTCGACGTTATCGGTGATGAGTCGATTGATGTGGAAATTGTGATAGGGACTGACAAGGAATTCTACACATTAGAGTATGAAGAAAGAATAATGGAATGGGCATTTAAAGGCATCCATGTGACAATCGATATGAAATGAAAGTAAATAACTCGAAAAATGTACGTATAAACCGCATGTAAAGTGAACATGCACTTATGATGAAATGATGAGATGCTATGATAATGTAGTTATAGTCTAGGGTCAATGATGCAACCTAGTTCTCTATAACTGAAGCTCTGATACCAATCTGTCACACCCCCAAATTACCTGTTTTGCAGCGGAATGGAATTCCTGGGGATTGACTGTCATAGCATCACAATCACAGTTATATTGAACGACCTAAAGTGTCGTTTGGAAAATACATCGTTTGATTTAATAAAATAATCAGAGTTACAACATAGGTCCCAAAAGTTTACAAAGTTTGCGGAAATATAAATATATTACAAGTCCAAACGATGGTTTTGAAAGAAAGTGCCATAATGTACAATGTTATAAGTCGACGCCGCGACTCAAAAGGTGGTTCCTAAACCATGTCATGATGATAATGCCTCAGTTACCTGAAAATACATTGCTAAAACGGTCAACAATAATGTTGGTGAGAAATCATAGGTTTATGTAAATGTTTTATACGACTACGCAAGTATAGATCAGGCATGACAATTATGTCACGTAAAAATGTTACAGGCATGACAATTATGTCACGTAACAATGTTACAATTGCTTTAAGCCCATGACACCGAAACGAGACTGTTCATAATGTAGGCCCCTGTAGAGTGTTTGCCAGACAACTCCATAATGTTATTAAATGAGATGCATCCGTATGACTAGTTGGGATTCACCAACCCGGATGGAGGCGTCACCCTCGATAGATTTATCCACTCACCCTCGCTTCTAAGATTAACGGTTCATGTTCAGGTAATGGGGACTTTCAATTGGCAAATGCGGTAACTTAAGCAATGTAAATGAATTTAACATACTTGGTATCGTAATAAAAATGTTGTGCAATGTATTCTCCCCCGTAGGTTTGAAAATAATTAAAAGCATGTACGACGGGGCTATGAAAACTCACTTGGTAAACTGGAATGATGACAAGAGTGAGTACACTGAGGTATAGCGTGATGTTTCAATCTGGACCTATTACGAATGATATGGTATGTAATGAGTTGCAATGTAATGTTATGATATGCATGCATTACGTATGTTATTTATACCATTTGCGGGTTTTGAAAATAATACTTATCGTTGAAAAATACTCTTTTGACGTCTTGACCCATCAAAAATCACTTTACAAGTATTTACGTCAAAATGTCATCCTACAATGGTTTCGTAATGATTTATGGTGAAATTATCACTTTTCGTCGTAAAATAAAGTCGTCGGAAATTTCTTGAAAGTGACAAAAATGGCTTTGAAAGACTAGTCGTAAAATGGTGTACGTTGATCTTTAGGAAACGAACTTGACGGATTTGGAAAGTTTGTATCAAAATCTAGAAGTTTCAGTTTATGAGTTTTCGACATAAAGGTCTCGATCATAAAGATAATAAGGGTTAAAGATGGTGATTTTGTCTAATTGTTGTGTAAAAAGTGAGTTTCGGCCAAGTTTAAGCATCCGTAAATAATTTATTAAAACTCCGCTATACAAACGGTTGGTCGTTTTAGAAAATATGCTTGGTGATCTTGATTTTTCTAGAAGACATTTCGTTTCAAAAAGTTCTACATCATAGTTAAAAACAGCCTCAAACATGGTCGTTTTAGTTACCGTAATACTTATCTCGTAAAAATAATATAGTTTTCTAAAAATAATAGTTACGGCAAATTTATGAAAACGTGTATATCTTTGTCGTTTCAACTCCGTTTTCTACGTATAATACGTCCTTAGCTTCGTATCAAAGTATACTATTATATTTTTGACAAGTCGAAATAATTTGTGAAGCTTAAGGCTCGTTTTTGACTCGTACAAAGTAAAAACATGTTGCTGAAATTTCTGAAAATTATATATTTCGTCGTCAAACTTTAAAAATTCATAACTTCTTCGTTATAACTCCGTTTTATTCCGTTCAAGCGGCCACGGATTCGTTTTAAAGTATATTTTCTAAATATCAAGGCCAAAATTTCGTGCTTACTGTCGGATTTTCCAGAAAAACAAAACAAGGACAGAACACATTTTATACTTATCGAAAATAGTTTTTCTCGTACTAAACCTATTCCAATCCCTTCAAATCAACTCCAAAGCTAATCTAATCCTACCATACACCTTCTTAGGGTGTCATGGGTTCCTAGACATCATCAAGACCAACATGTACCAAGGGGATAATTATAGGATGACCTTATATATATATATAACACTAAAAATCATGTAAAAATGGTATAAACAACACAAGTCTTGCATGTTTGCTCCAAAAATGAAGAGATAAATATAAAATGAAGATGAAATATGTAAAATGATAGAAATATGCTTACAAGTATTATGATGAGGTGCAAAGAACCAAGGTTAGCCTAAACACTCTAGGTTTTTATTTCAAAACCTTATTAAGAGTATTATCTAGATTGTGTTACTTGAGCTTAGAAATATTTTTGATGATCCCTTGTTATCTACTTGTAGAACCGGTCTTGAGATGAAAAAAAACAAAGAGAGAAAAGCAACTATACTAACTATTGAAAGAATGAGAATGAAATAAGTTAATGAATGGAGTGTAAACTTATACATTCAAAGAAGAAATTTTTACCATTTCATTTAATGCTACCCCCCCTAAGGGCCGGTTTTTGGGGAGTATGTTTCTCCAATTATCTTTTTTTATTTTTTTTTTTTTTTATATATAATGTATGTACTTGTATA
Source organism: Chrysanthemum seticuspe (assembly GCA_019973895.1). Classification (NCBI taxonomy): domain Eukaryota; kingdom Viridiplantae; phylum Streptophyta; class Magnoliopsida; order Asterales; family Asteraceae; genus Chrysanthemum; species Chrysanthemum seticuspe. The sequence goes on from BPTQ01000005.1 coordinate 59,559,123, forward strand.
CTTGTAAGAAAATGTAAGTAAATGTGTAAATTAATAATAACTTGTAAGGTTTTGGTAGCTTTTAGGTACAAGTAAATTTTTAATAGATCAAAATAGAGTATAATGATATTATAAAAATTGTAAAAATACATTCCTTGTGAAATTTGAGTGATATAATAATTATAGTGTAGTTTTTAAGAAAAACGTCGTAATAATATAACTTTAACGATTTATGTACAAAATAAATTTAGAACACTAGGTAAACTCAAAATATAGTTTTTATAAACTAAATATAAGTATAAAAATATATCGGGATCATTTTTAGAAGTAACGGATTAAATATTCAAAATAATAACTCACGCGATAACGTTTATTTAATATAAAAATTACGCGGTTAAGGTGAAATGCAATGTCATGAATGAACTAACATGATGCAAATGATGTTAATGAAATGTAGACTAAACTTAGTCCATATGAAATGTACGTGATGTTATGATCAGGAATTCGCCGCTAAACCTTTCAGGTTACGCGAATTTGAAACACGTAAACTTAGTTTACGATAAATGTTGAAATTGTGAAGCATAAATTGTTTTGAGAAATGACCTGAAATTGCGAGTTGTCACACTCACCATGGTGTATGCTTTTGCAGCTGATGGAAGAGGTTGCATAAGAAGAATTTGACCCCTGACATTAGAGTAACCTTCATCCAATCCCATCAAAAACTGAATTAATCTCTTTCTTTGATCCCTTTCACCATTAATCCTTCCATTTTCACAAGTACAACTGCAAATACACATGTAAGGCGCCTCCAGTGCATCATATTCATCCCATAACCCCTTTAACTTGTGATAATACACTTCAACACTGGAATTGCCTTGTTTCAACTGAACCATGTCATTTGTCAGTTGGAAGATTCTATGACCATCAATTTGAGCATAATGTTCTTGCAATTCATTCCATAATTTTGACACAGAATTGATGAAATTCAAGTTGTTGCTTATCTGTTCACTAACTGTATTCAAGATCCAAGAAATCAACATATCATTGTTTCTTTCCCAGATTGCTCTGAGATCTGATTCAACTGATGGTTCTGGATACTCTCCAGTGATGATTTTCATCTTATTCTTGGCATTGAGTGCTATGGTGATAGATCTTCTCCAGGAACTGTAATTATCTGATCCAGTGAGTTTCTTGGAGATGAGAATGAGTCCTGGATGATCTGTTTGATGTAGAAACAATGGATGATTTGGTGTGATTTCAGTATCAGTAACTGTGGTAGTGGTTGCAGTTGTGGTGGTGTTTGTTGTGGTTCCCGCCATTATGAGTTTTGTAAAATTTTGATTGATTTGTTGTTTAGTTGATGATATTGTGATGTTTGATGATGATAAGATTGTTCCTGGTGTTGATTCGAGTATAAAGATGGTAATTTGGTTGAATTTGGTTGAATCTAGGTATATACAGTATACCTTTGTATGTGTCGTTAAGAGCATTAGTGTGTTACAAAAACCACTAAACAATCACCACTCCTTCAAATCTAACCCAACACACACACACACACACTGCATGTATTATAATAGTAGAGTATCTAGCACAAAGGAAAGGGTTTAGACACGTATGTGTTGAAGAAGACACGCATCTTCTTGCCGCCTAGTTTATAACGAAGACAGATCTTGCTGCCTAGTATATAATGAAAATGGGCCAAAAAAAAAACATCCAATGACCCAATTACAACCCAAAAACGAAAATGGCCCCATAAACTACCAAACAACAAAACGACGTGTTATAGCCTAAAACGAGGTTGTTTCGTTCTTTTCTCACTCAAAACAACGTCTTCTACACGCCTAATGTATATGAGGTTATAAGCCATTTTTTTTCTATTGGTTATCGTCGTAAGTCAACTCAAACACTCAGTTACAACCTACAAACATATTAATCGTAAGCAACCATAAGCTACTTAGGTTGTATTCGACAAAATTAGCAATAGCATGAATTAGCAATGTTTATATTATAACGCTTCATTGAGTAGCTTTTCTAAAACCAACTTTTACGACCGCTTAAATACAATCTAAAACACTACTTATCAAACGGCTTTTATATTTCAAACACCAAACAATAGTTGTTTCAAAACGCTCCTAAAAACTGCGCGCAAAACCCCCTTAAACCCCCAAAACTAAACCAAAACTTCCATTGCGGTTCAAGTCGTAAAAATGAGCAAAACCAAGACCACTGTCAAAACAATGGAACAAATCATCCTGAAACACCTCCATGGCCGGCCTACTCCCACTCACCTCACCCAAATCCACGCCCAAATCATCCGACACAATCTCCACCAATCCAACCACATCCTCTCACACTTCATCACCATTTGTGGGTCCCACCACGAAATGACTTATGCCCATCAAATATTTAACCAAACCCATCACCCAAACATCCTTTTATACAATTCCATGATCAAAGGGTACTCAAATTCACCACCTTTTCATGGTTCTATAGAGTTTTTTTCTACCATGAAAAATAATGGTATTTGGGCTGATGAGTTTAGTTATGGGCCTGTACTTAAATCTTGTGCTAATGTTGATGATTTAAGGTTTGGTTTAAGGTTTGGTGAGATTGTGCATGGTGATGTTTTGACACGTGGGTTTTGTTTGTTTGGTTGTGTTGGAGTTGGGTTGGTTGAGATGTATGTGAGTTGTGGGAGAATGGGTGATGCAATGAAGATGTTTGATGAAATGTGTGAGAGAGATGGTGTGAGTGTGATTGTTGGGAATATGGTGATGAAAGGTTGGTGTAAAGATGGGAATGTGGATATGGGGTTGAGGGTTTTTAGAGGGATGAGGGTGAGGAGTGTTGTGACTTGGAATACGATTTTGTCGTGTTTGGCGAAAAGTGGGAGGGAGCGTGAGGCGTTGGGGATTTTTCGTGAGATGTTGGATGATGGGGTTGATGGTGATGAAGGGACGGTGGTTAGTATGTTGCCTGTTTGTGCGCGTTTGGGGGAAGATGGTATTGGGGAGTGGATTCATGCTTTTGCGAAATCGAGTGGAGTTTATGAGAAGTATGTTAGTGTAAGGAATTCGGTGGTGGATTTTTATTGTAAGCGTGGGCGTTTGGATGATGCTTTTTTGGTTTTTGAGGATATGCCGGGGAAAAATGTAGTTTCGTGGAATGCCATGATTTCAGGTTTGGCGTTTAATGGGGATGGGGAGAAGGGGTTAGCTTTATTTGATGAGATGATTAAGAAAGGTTTTAAACCTAACGAGTCGACTTTTGTTGGGGTGTTAACATGTTGTGTACATTCAGGGTTGGTTCAGAGAGCCAAAGATCTATTTGATTTAATGGTTTCAAAGCATCACGTTGAGCCAAAACTTGAGCATTACGGGTGCATGGTTGACCTTCTTGGGCGCGGTGGGTTGGTAAAAGAGGCTTTTGATTTAGTAAAATCAATGCCGATGAAGCCAAATGCTGCGTTATGGGGTGCTCTATTAAGTTCTTGTCGTGATCATGGTTATATGGAGATTGCTGAAGTAGCAGTTAAGGAGCTTATAGTCCTAGAGCCTTGGAATTCTGGGAACTATGTGTTGTTGTCGAATATGTATGCAGAAAGAGGGAAATGGGATGACGTTGAGAAGGTTCGAGTGTTGATGACGGAGAGTAATATTGAGAAGAATCAAGGGCAGAGCTTGATTAGATGATTGGAGTGGTTGTTTTAAAGCAACGTAGTTTTTAGAGGAAAATACAAAAAGCTTATTTAGGTAATCTAGTGTCTGATGAATTGTTTGATTGAGTTTTATGTATTCTAAGGACTAGCCATCATCAGAACATGTTCATTATAATTAAATATTCAAGTTGCTGAGGTATATATGTTAACACTTCCAGCCGCGGCGGAGAAGGATTTTTTTAACAGAATCAAATTAAGATCTTTGAGAGTCTGTAGCAAACAAAGTTATTACGATTTGAAGAGTTGTAAAATCCCCAATGACAAGGGTATTAGTAATGTGTACCAGTAAGGATTTAAGGAGTCTCATTCTCTAGCATGTTGATTTATGTACATGTAACAGTCATACTCAGATTTTGGTTTTCGTTTGCTGATTTATTCTTCTTCATGTATCATGATTTTAGGATTTCACTTTTAGATTCGGTTGTTCCCTACTTTATACGGACTTCATTCAGTTTTCTAATTTGAGTTCATATGCTGATTTGTGTTTTGCTTCTCTTTTGATATCTTACCTTTATCTTGAAATTTGTTTGCTGTTGTTCTTATTCAACATTTGATTTTGTCAGCTTATATATTTCTTTAAGTGATAATGAGACATGAAGATTAGTAACCTTGTATGGACTCTTCTATGCCGCATACATCTCAAGGAGCAAGCTGAATTTGGTATCGAAGGCCTTATGTAAGGAGCTTGGTTTAAGAAATTATGCCGAAAGCTTATATATAAAACTATATGACAGATGGAAAGAAAAAAAATTGCTTGCAAGGCGTAAAGAAATCCTGCCAAAAGCTTGCAGACTGGAAAGGAGTAATATCATGAACTTGCTCAACCACAAACATAGAAGGTTTTTAGTATTAAAAATCTACACAGTACTAATATTAACGATTAACAATTGTTAAAACGGGTTTTCGTTAATATATATGCAGATTATCGTATTGATGGCATATGGCAAATTTAGTTCCATCAAGGGTCTCAAAGTGACTTCTATTTCATTGGAGTTGTTTGTTTAAGCTTATTTTTGGACTTATTATCTTATTACATTTCGGCTTATGTTTTATAAGCCCGAAATTTTTGGTGTATTTTAAGACCTATGGGCTTATATAAGTTTGTTAATTAACATACAAATCAAACAACTCTGCAACATATAAGTTATTTTTGATGCAGAAGGAAGAAGGCCAAAATCGAGGGACCGTTAATGTAAAATTGGCAAAAAAACAAAAAACGAATGGAGATGCGGGGTATCGATCCCCGTACCTCTCGCATGCTAAGCGAGCGCTCTACAATCTGAGTTACATCCCCAATTTGATATACCTTGACCCTTAAATAACTTAAACTACGAAAAGATAAAGTTAATTTACTTGTAGTCGTCACTCTTCAGGATACATAGTGAAACAACATTTACAAAGTAGCACACAACTAATGAAAACAGAATTGCTCATTTAAATTTAGATTAACTAATTGAAAGTATATCCAAGTTACTTCATTTAACTAATGAATTGAAGTAAGTAAGAGTAGTCAGATAGAAAAGATGTGTTATTGTTAATTTGAGTTTGTATTTTTGTTCCTTCAGTTCACACATCTCATGCATGTGTTTTGTGAGGCTTTGTTGATGTCTTCTGTTTAGGTGTGGGGTTTTATTCTTTTAATTAGCTGCTTGGAGTGTGTTTGGTTGCTTCATAGGGTGTGTCCCATGATGGTGGCTGACTGGCTGTTGTGTTGGTGTAACCAGCCTGAGCTAAACTCTCCATTAAAGCCTCAAATAGGCGTAAGATTGTGATGTTGTTTGTAATCAATATGAACTGGTGATGGTCAGTGTTTAAGATGTGCAGTTGTCACATAAAACCAACTACCGGCATATATGAAATATTCAAGGTTGATACTTATAAGCTCTTACGCATTAAGCATTCGAGCTATGGCTGATGTAAACAAAGCTTGATAAAAGTCTCAACACTAACCAATTATAGAGGCAATTCAAGAGTAATCAATGGCAAGAATGTGGTTGATGCTTTACAAGTTTTTCGGTAAGGTGCTAAGTTTGTCAAACCTTCTGCCAGTTTATATAGAATACTTTCTAAGCATTATACAACGGCTTAGGCCATATAATGGCTTAGTACTTTACTTCACTTCATGTTTAATTCTCTTTTGTGTACTTATTTTCATTCATATAAATGTTTTCCGGGTTCAATTTTAGCGCAACTATGGTAGAAGACATATTAGACTCCATCTTCATGTCAGGATCTTCAAACACAAAAGGCAGCATTTTGGAATGCAGATGGCATACACATTCTGGGATTGAAAGATTTACCACAAAATGCTTTTTAGCTAGAAAGAAGCTCCTTATGGATGTAATCCAAGTTACATGCTTTTTTGGACAATTTAAAATGTACCTAATTACAGATTGTGATTTATACATCAGATTAAGCCGCATACATTTCTTCCCCCACATCTATAAATCTATAATATAATTCAATATATAGGACTTTAGGATTATGTTTACATTTAGAAAGAACACTCCAGTGATAACTGAAATTATAGATCTTAAACATGCATAGTTGAGGTTCAGTTCTTATTTGGGCCTAACCTATGAAAACCTAATAATTGAAGTTTGAACCGACTTTGACTTTGATTGAACCTTATAACTTGAACTATTTGTTGTCACAAAACTGTCTAGAAGATGAAATGGAACCCGAAATATGGAACTCCCAAACCATTGCAGTCAGCAGACTGTTCCTAGTTTTAATGAAATTAAAAATTTCAGTAAGGTCCTATAAGTCTATAACCCAAAACCATCCTATTCATACCGTGTTTAGCCCCCAACTACATGAATGCAACCATCAACAAGTGGTATTCATACTTGTTGCAACAAACCTGATTTTATGAGGCCATTTACCTATTCTTTCATCTATTATTTTCCCTAAGAATTAGAAAGTGCTATGACACTAGCACATTTGGTTATTTGACCACTATATCTAAAACATGGCATGGATTATCTAATTTCCATGATCTAATATTACTTTCAGAAAACACATACAAGTAACCATAAAAGATTGATTCATGAGCTCTATATTGATTTAAACATTTTTAATCACCTTCAAATCATTTAAACATTCACTAAAAAACCTAAAGCATTAAAGCAATCATATGTTGTAACCAAAACATAAACCTAAAACTCAACAGCAATATAAAATAAAAAACCAACCATATGCAAAAATACTAAACCATAAAACACCATAACAATACTACATAAGAAAAACCTTGAATCTTAACCATCCTTAAAACATTTAAATCGAACCATATAGCAGCTGCAATGCATACAAGTAAACTTACTAGAAGCTGGTGCTGTTTCTGAACCACTGGAAATATGACAGCAGAAGAAAATGGTATTGCATAAAACCAATATGATAAATCAAGAGATCCAAAAAGTATATTGTTGGAGTCAAGATTGTATAAAACTGATAAAGATAGATAAAACTTATAGCATAACCAAAATACCGATGCAATACATTTTAATAACTATATGTTTTTTCAAATTATGGCTCATCATTAATAACATATTGATTCCAAAGACCTTTCACACTAATCACTTCTATCAGGACATGGTTGGACACTAAAAGGGTGTTTGTGAAAATAAGCAAATAAGCAATTTGGAGTGTTTAGACAAACCAAAAGCTTCTGCTTATCTGCTTCTTCGGTGGTAAATAAGCAGTTTCCAACAAGATTACTAGAGATTACTAGAGATGATCTCCAACAATTACTCGATTTTCATTTCTACCCAATTATTCTTTTTTCAGGTCTAACACATCCTTTATTCATTAGGGAATCATGTACTTCCCTTCCCATCCTAAGAAACCAATACATACATTAAACTTCCATGTACCATATCTAGCACGACAGACTAAGATACAGCCACAATACTCATAATGACTGGACCAAAAATTAACACTTATAACCAAGTTCCCAATCAAACAGAATCAAACAGAATCACTTTACGATTGTTTTCAAAGTACACAAAAGTGACATTCAATCGAAAAGGTTCCAATAAGCAACATTCCTTTCTACTTACCCAAAAAATATGCACCACAATCGTTTGGAATGATTTCTTCATCTTTTGACTTAATGAATGTTATTTTGGTAGTTCCTGATATACAAATGTTTCTGTTTAGCCACAATCAATGCTCACATGCATATTTTTTATGTTAGCATATCGTTAGTTTAACGACATAAGTATACCTAAATCAATTCACGTTAACGAATTATAACAAAGTATACAGTAGAAGCTCTCCAATGTAAAAACAAATTAACCTTAATCCTTAAAAGTTAAAACAATCATAAACATTTCCAACATAAAACAAAATAATCCAATCTCAAACATAAACCTAAATCTCAACAATGTAAAAACCTTGTGCCAAAGAAAAAATCCAAAGCACATCATAACAAAAATGCAGAGCATCAACCTTAATCATAAACATTCTTAAACACCTTCAAATCATTTAAACAATCACTAAAGCAATCATATGTTGTAACCAAAACATAAACCTAAAACTCAACAGCAATATAAAATGAAAAAAACCAACCATATGCAAAAATACTAAACCATAAAACACCATAACAATAATGCATAAGAAATACCTTAAACCTTAAACCATCCTTAAAACATTGAAATCCAACATTAAACAAAAACAAAAACATAAATCCTTAAAAACATCCTGTCAAAACATTCTTAACCCTTAAAAAAACAAACCATGACACCACCATAACATCATCAGTACCTCTTAGCACCACCACCACGACCACCACCACCAGAAGCACCATAGCCACCAGGAATAGCAGCAGCAGCAGCCACCTCTTCTTTCACCACAACACCAGGAAGCTCAGCCATACCCAACATAGCCAACATCTCAATAGTCTCTTTGTCAACTTCAATCCTGTCAACCTTGATAGCACTTTCTTCAGGAACAAAGTCCATCCTCCTCTCACGCTCTTCTTCTTGGAGCTTCAATGAGATCCCTCTCACTGGACCCTTTTGGATACGTTTCATCAAGTGGGTTGAGAACCCTGCAATCTTGTTGCGGAGACGTTTTGATGGGATGATTGCTACTTCTTCCAAGATCTTCTTGTTTGTGTGGAAGTCGAGTGTCATTTTTGAGTAGTAGCGTTCGATTACTACCCGGGATGATTTCTTCACGGTTTTTGTACGGACGCGACCCATGCTTGGTTGGTTGGTTGGTTGTGGAACGGCTGTGTGTTTGCGTGTTTGTGGGGGTGTGAAGGAGATGATAAGCTGCTCTAGGGTTAGGGTTTGTGAAAATGGGGTTTATAAAATGGGTGGAAAATGAAATGGGCTAAAGGTTGGATTTGGTTTTGGTTGGGCCTAGGTTGATACTTACAATATGTCAAAACCTAGTTTTTCTATTTTCAGACTTTTGTTAATGTTAATCCATCTTGGGTATGCAAGATTAGAGCGTATACAAGCATTGGGGTAAAAAAGCATAAACTTACGAGCAGTGGCGGACCTAGCATATAACTTAAGGTGGTTCCTTTACTTAGTCGGGATGTCAAACTAAACAAAAGTTAACTGGTCAACGGGTCGGGTTATATTATGTCTTGTCGGGTAAAACATAACGTACAAAAGTAACTAAAGAAAAAAAATATGTCATGTCGTGTACTATTTCCATTGAATGTTAAAACATGAATACTAACGTTTTTAAAACATGAATCTTTTACTAGCGTCTTTAAATGTTGATATACAACGTATTATATTATTACTTTACTACAATATACTAAAAAATGAAAAACTTAATTGCTACAGGAAAAATATTGACCAATAAAAGTGCAACACATATATGATATATTCACATGCGTGACTTAAAAAAAAGTAAAAGACTATACCCCCAACTAAAACTGCTATTTCCAAAACAAAGTAACTCTAAAATTTAAATTGCTATTTCCATACTAAGGTAAATTGCTACATTCAGAAGAAAACTTTAACACTACCTGTATCTTCATCTTGACGAATATGTCCGATCTCCGACCTAACATCTTTTTATTTGTTTTCATTCTTTAATCTTTCAAATTTTCAATCCAAGGTGGTTCCCGAGTAATTTCTAAGGTATGTCCTTAAAAAAAATCCTATATCGCTTCTAGAATAATTTTTCGTCTAAGGTGGTTCCCAGGCACCGCCTACACAAAGAATAGGTCCGCCTCTGCTTACGAGTAGAGGTGCACATTTCGGTTATAAACTCTAAACTGAACTGGTTTCAAAACCATCTGATTCATACGTGTTTAGCCCCAACAACATGAATGCAACCATTAACAAGTGGTATTCATACTTGTTGCTACAAACCTGATTATATGAGGCCATTTACCTATTCTTTCATCTATTATTTTCCCTAAGAATTAAAAAGTGCTAAACACTTGCACATTTGGTTATTTGAATTTTGACCACCATATCTTAAGCAGCAGAACTGCAGAAACATTCCATGGAATCTCCTACATGGCAAGGAATATCTAATTTCCATATCACTTTCAGAAAACACATACAAGTAACCATAAAAGATTGATTCCTGAGCTCTATATTGCTTTAAACATTTTTAATCACCTTCAAATCATTTAAACATTCACTAAAAAACCTAAAGCAACCATATGTTGTCACCAAACATAAACCTAAATCTCATATTAAAAAATAAGATAAAATAAAAATAAAAATAAACATATGCAAAAATAACAAACCATAAAACACCATAACAATAATACATAAGAAAAACCTTGAATCTTAACCATGCTTGAAACATTTAAATCAGAACATATAGCAGCTGTATTGCATACAAGTAAATTTACTAGAAGCTGGTGCTGTTTCTGAACCACTAGAAATATGACAGCAGAAGAAAATGGTATTGCACAAGACCAATATTAGAATCAAGAGACCCAAACAGTATATTGTTGGAGTCAAGATTGTATAAAAATGATACAGATAGATAAAACTTATAGCATAACCAAAACATTGATGCAGTACATTTTAATAACTATATGTTTTTTGGTATTATGGCTCATCATTAATAACAACAGTTTGATTTCCAAAGACCTTTGATTCTATCAGGACATGATTGGACACCAAAAGGGTGTTTGGGAAAATAAGCAAATAAGCAATTTGGAGTGTTTAGATAAACCAAAAAGCTTCTGCTTATCTGCTTATTCAGTAGTAAATAAGCAATTTCCAAGAAGGATGGCACACGTTTATTTTACAGTGATTATTTGAAATAATCTCCAACAATAATTCAATTTTCATTTCTACCCAATTATCCTTTTTTAAGGTCTAACACATCCTTAGGGAGTCATGTACTTCCCTCCCCATCCTAAGAAATTAATACACATACATAATACATTAAACTTCCATTTACCATATCTAGCACACAATACTCATTAATGATGCCAATCAAACAGAATCACTTAACAAGTGTTTTCAAAATACACAAAAGTGACATTCAATCAAAAAATATTCCAATAAGCAACATTCTTTTCTACTTGTACAAAAATTATGCACCACAATCCTTTAGAATGAATTCTTCGTCTTTTTACTTAATGAATGTTATTTATGTAGTTCCTGATAGACAAATGTTACTGTTTAGCCACAAACAATCAGCACATGCAAGGGTTTGTAATACCCCCAAAAATGGTTTGCAGCGGAAGAAAAAGTTTTTGGGATGTTACTCAGTTGGATCATAACACAAGTGAAAAATAATAGTTTTTTCATAAAAGATTTCATTTATTGAGATAAAATAGAGTTTACAAAGTTTGAATTGTTGTGGAAAATGACCCATTAATAAAATATGGTCCCCATTTGTAAATCAGAGTCATCTATGACCATGCCATGCCAATGCCCAAGCGCCTCCAGAGTTAGCTATCGCCTTTTCATCCTGAAAATACATGCTAAAAAGTCAACACAATGGTTGAGTGAATTCATAGGTTTAGTAATAAAGCAGTTGATCACAAGATTTTCAAGTTTAAAAGAAGCCATGGGCTACGTTGTTATACGCCCATAAAAGATAGTTGATATTATTGCACTAAGCTCATGACACCAAACTAACTGCATACACCTAAATTACTGGTGTAAGTAAATAAAATTGCCCCTCTGAGATGTAATAGCCAATTACATAGAGATACCAAATATAGTGCGCCCCAGTTATTTCCGATAACCGAGTCGGGGTCGTCAATTCCCATAGTACTATCCACGATATTTGCGTTCACTCGCAAGTGATTAATGGTTCATGATGTAGGGGACTTTTGGCAAACAACTTAGGCAGAGTCATAATATCAAGAGTACAACAAACAATTTTCAAGCAATTGTGATCATAAAAGCAGTAGTAGCATGTATTCTCCCCCAAGGAGTTTATAAAATAGTTAAAAGAGTAAAAGTGGGGCTATGAACTCACCTTAGTTATACGGTAGGAAATGCAAACAATAGCAAGTACGATATGACATCGGCTTCAATACGAAACCTAGATATAATATGGCAAGTCTCAGAATAAGGATAAACCTTTGGTTCACGACCAAAATGATAGAGTACACCTTTCAATAGAGCGATATTAGTGTTGGTGTTTACGAGTGTGGATAGTGCTTATTGTATTAAGTTCAAAATACGCGCTATATCGACTTAGTTTGATATTTATCAAAAGTGAAAGGTTTCCCGTTGCCGATTTATGGAAATAACAATGTTATCGAGTGCTCTAGTTTGTTTACTTTCAAGGTGTGTCGATATCGATTAATGAATTCATAAAGTTATATACTTATAATTTATATACAATAATTTAGTGAAATATCGACATAATACTTCTCGTTATATTCTTTAGATCATCAAAATACTCATTTTTATGAAGTCGTGATAAGTGTACAAGTTTTCCAAACCTTTTCTCAAATTTACACTTTTTACCCTCAAGTTACGAAATGTACAAGTTTAACCCCTAAACTTTAGAAAAATGTCACTTTGTACCCAAAAGTATCTCATACTCAAAGTTTCCAGAATTGTCACTTTTAGTCCTTCATAAAAACTGTTTTTGCAAAGTATCTTTAAAAGTTGGATTTTTATACTTTTATAACTATTATAAGGTTTCTTGAAGTGGAAGGGTGAGTTTTGCCACACAGTGATAGTTATAAAAAGGGAAGGAAAAAGGGTGTCACAAGTGAGATTCGAACCAGGGAGCCCCTCGCCCAAACCACACGCCCTTAACCAACTGAGCTCGTGCTTGTTTTGTGTTTTATTTTACAACGTTTGCACTTATATCCTATGTTTAACTGTTTTAGTTTTTGCTATAAATCACATTATGTGAGCGTGAGTTTTTGCATGTGATTCACTGTTTTTGATTCTCATTTCTTCCTAAAGGGCTTGCCATTTATAAACATGCATGCTCATGTTATACACAATAAGGGTTTTTGAGATGGTTTTCCTTTTAACGAAGCCCTATGTAAATGTCTATAAATGAGTTTGCAAACCAAAATCGTTTAACAACAAATGAAACGTAACGAGTTGAGTTCGAGTTACTTACGAGGATGAGAGGGGTGTGAGACTCGAACTAGAAGAGAGACGCCAAGAAAGCTAAACCGAATGCGACCCAAGTATCTCCTAACCTTCACCTAGCAACGTTTCCTTCTCCTTGTTCTACTCCCACAGTGGACGATTTTCTTAAGTGTATGATGAGAGTGTTTGCGAGTTGTGTGAGTTTAGGTGAATGGTGTGTATGTTTGTCATGTGATTTAAAGGACTAACAAGTATGGCTTCTACTATTTTTTTATCTTTAGTTACTCTAGGTTCATGTTACATGAACCTTGACAAGATTTATGTCCACTTTCAACCGAGTATGGTGTGGCTTATGTGGTGTCACGTCAAATTGGACACAAGACCCATTGGTTTAAGAAGTCAAAGAGTGGTCAAGGGACATTAGGGTATTTAAATATTTGTTTAGGGTGGCTAGTCATGGTTTTGTCCCCTTCATTATCCTACACACGATTTTCTTAGGATCCAAGGGTTTTATGTTTCAAGTTTAGTTTGGTTGTATCTTGGCTAGTTTGGTTTGATTTGTACTTCATCATGGGATACTAGCACCTAAGCCTACTTGCCAATTTATGAGTTATCAAAATATATAAAAAAAATGCGCTTGGGGTCAGAGAACGAAAGAAAAGAAAAAAAAAAGAACATGGCCACAAGTTGCTTGCCAACAATTGTTACAAAATATATATGAGGTGATTTACTTTGGTTTTGTCCTTTTGAATATCACATGCACGTTAACATGGGACCAAGGGAAATGATTTTTGTTGTGTCTTTGGTTTGTTTTTCGTTGGTCCACGGAAACACAAAGATACGATCTTTTGTGTTACCAAATTAAAATGGGGTAGATTGGGTTGGGCAAAAAGGAAATCGGATAGGGCTTGGCCCATGGTAATTTAAGAAGTTGGGTTGGAACGGCTATTATACGATGCCCAAAGGAAAGAATTAAGAGTTGGTCGGGTTGGTTCTCTTTTGAATACATACTATGCACGCATGTAGTAAAAAGACCCATTATAATATTTTTGTTATGCTTGTGTCGTGGGGTAGTAGAAGGAAAAAGAGTAAAATATATATGATGTTTGTTTTAGTTGACGCATGGAAAGAAAAGAGGAGCAAAGTATGGCATCAAAGATTTGTTTAATGAGTAGGTGGTAGCTTAGGGGTGTTAGGTGCATGTTCATTTGCATGCTTCAACTTTTATAAAAGAAATTCTTCATGTGATTGTTGCTTTTGAAATTGAAGTAATATGAAATATAAGATGTATATGATTTTATTTATGTTTTGTATTAATAACAATAACTTGGTTGGTTTTTATAGAGAAAAGGAAGAAAAGTGAGTAAATTTTGATAGTGTTTAAGTATCTAAAGTATTGGAAAGGTGGTGCGGGTATTGGGTAATAGTTTTGCATGCGTGTAAATATTAGAACGCGTAATAATAGTGTTTATATAAAACTTGAAAAATAAAAATTGTAAACTTAGAAAATGTTATTGAAATACATATATTTCATGCAGACTTAACTTTATTTAATGTTGGTTTAAATGCCATTTTCCAGTTTACGCGATTTAAGTTAACAACTACACGTAAAAATAATTATTTAAACTTCCAAAATAAATAAATTTGAGTTTTGAGGTTGAGTAAGGACCTGGAAAAGTACAGGTTGTTATAGGGTTGTTCATTACAACCATAATTTTTAGGTTAGCATATCGTCAGTTTAACGATACAAGTATACCTAAATCAATTTAGGTTAATGAAATATAACAAAGAATACACTTGAAGCTCGCCGTCCATCAGACGGGTCATGAAGCTAGTTAATAACAATACAACCAAAAATTAACCTTAATCCTTAAAACAATCATAAACATTTCCAACATAAAACAAAATCATCCCATCTCAAACATAAACCTAAATCTCAAAAATGTAAAAACCTTAAGCACATCATAACAACAATGCAGAGCATAAACCTTAATGCTTAAAACAATCATAAACATTTCCAACATAAAACAAAATCATCCCATCTCAAACATAAACCTAAATCTCAAAAATGTAAAACCCTTAAGCACATCATAACAACAATGCAGAGCATAAACCTTAATCCTTAAAACAATCATAAACATTTCCAACATAAAACAAAATCATCCCATCTCAAACATAAACCTAAATCCTTAAACTATCTTAAAATATTAAATCCAACATAAAACAAAAACATCTCATCAAAAACATAAACATTTTTAATCACCTTAAAATCATTTAAACATTCTCTAAAGCAACCATATATTGTCATCAAACATAAACCCCAAATCTCAACAGCGATATAAGAAAAAAAAACAACCATATGCAAAAATACTTAACCATAAAATACCATAAATCTTAAACCATCCTTAAAACATTGAAATCCAACATTAAACAAAAACATAAACATAAATCCTTAAAACATCCTGTCAAAACATTATTAACCCTTAATAAAAAAAACAAACCATGACATCACCATAACATCATCAGTACCTCTTAGCACCACCACCAAACCCACCACGACCACCACCACCAGAAGCACCATAGCCACCAGGAATAGCAGCAGCAGCAGCCACCTCTTCCTTCACAACAACACCAGGAAGCTCAGCCATACCCAACATAGCCAACATCTCAATAGTCTCTTTATCAACTTCAATCCTGTCAACCTTAATAGCACTTTCTTTAGGAACAAAGTCCATCCTCCTTTCACGCTCTTCTTCTTGGAGCTTCAATGAGATCCCTCTCACTGGACCCTTTTGGATACGTTTCATCAAGTGGGTTGAGAACCCTGCAATCTTGTTGCGGAGACGTTTTGATGGGATGATGGCTACTTCTTCCAAGATCTTCTTGTTGGTGTGGAAGTCGAGTGTCATTTTTGAGTAGTAGCGTTCGTTTACTACCCGGGATGATTTCTTCACGGTTTTCGTACGGACGCGACCCATGCTTGGTTGGTTGGTTGGTTGTGGAACGGCTGTGTGTTTGTGTGTTTGTGGGGGTGTGAAGGAGATTATAAGCAGCTCCAGGGTTAGGGTTTGTGAAAATGGGGTTTATAAAATGGGTGGAAAATGAAATGGGCTAAGGTTGGATTTGGTTTTGGTTGGGCCTAGGTTGATACTTACAATATGTCAAAACCTAGTTTTTCTATTTTCAGACTTTTGTTAATGTTAATCCATCTTGGGTATGCAAGATTAGAGCGTACACAAGCATTGGGATAAAAAAGCATAAACTTACGAGTAGAGGTGCACATTTCGGTTATAAACTCTAAACTGAACTGGTTTCAAAACCATCTGATTCATACGTGTTTAGCCCCAACAACATGAATGCAACCATTAACAAGTGGTATTCATACTTGTTGCTACAAACCTGATTATATGAGGCCATTTACCTATTCTTTCATCTATTATTTTCCCTAAGAATTAGAAAATGCTAAACACTTGCACATTTGGTTATTTGAATTTTGACGACCATATCTTAAGCAGCAGAACTGCAGAAACATTCCATGGAATCTCCTACATGGCAAGGAATATCTAATTTCCATATCACTTTCAGAAAACACATACAAGTAACCATAAAAGATTGATTCCTGAGCTCTATATTGCTTTAAACATTTTTAATCACCTTCAAATCATTTAAACATTCACTAAAAAACCTAAAGCAACCATATGTTGTCACCAAACATAAACCTAAATCTCAAACAACAATATTAAAAAATAAGATAAAATAAAAATAAAAATAAACATATGCAAAAATAACAAACCATAAAACACCATAACAATAATACATAAGAAAAACCTTGAATCTTAACCATGCTTGAAACATTTAAATTAGAACATATAGCAGCTGTATTGCATACAAGTAAATTTACTAGAAGCTGGTGCTGTTTCTGAACCACTAGAAATATGACAGCAGAAGAAAATGGTATTGCACAAGACCAATATTAGAATCAAGAGATCCAAACAGTATATTGTTGGAGTCAAGATTGTATAAAACTGATATAGATAGATAAAACTTATAGCATAACCAAAACATTGATGCAGTACATTTTAATAACTATATGTTTTTTCGTATTATGGCTCATCATTAATAACAACAGTTTGATTTCCAAAGACCTTTGATTCTATCAGGACATGATTGGACACCAAAAGGGTGTTTGGGAAAATAAGCAAATAAGCAATTTGGAGTGTTTAGATAAACCAAAAAGCTTCTGCTTATCTGCTTATTCAGTAGTAAATAAGCAATTTCCAAGAAGGATGGCACACGTTTATTTTACAGTGATTATTTGAGATAATCTCCAACAATAATTCAATTTTCATTTCTACCCAATTATCCTTTTTTAAGGTCTAACACATCCTTAGGGAGTCATGTACTTCCCTCCCCATCCTAAGAAATTAATACACATACATAATACATTAAACTTCCATTTACCATATCTAGCACACAATACTCATTAATGATGCCAATCAAACAGAATCACTTAACAAGTGTTTTCAAAATACACAAAAGTGACATTCAATTAAAAAATATTCCAATAAGCAACATTCTTTTCTACTTGTACAAAAATTATGCACCACAATCCTTTAGAATGAATTCTTCATCTTTTTACTTAATGAATGTTATTTATGTAGTTCCTGATAGACAAATGTTACTGTTTAGCCACAAACAATCAGCACATGCAAGGGTTGTTCATTACAGCCATAATTTTTAGGTTAGCATATCGTCAGTTTAACGATACAAGTATACCTAAATCAATTTAGGTTAATGAAATATAACAAAGAATACACTTGAAGCTCGCCGTCCATCAGACGGGGTCATGAAGCTAGTTAATAACAATACAACCAAAAATTAACCTTAATCCTTAAAACAATCATAAACATTTCCAACATAAAACAAAATCATCTCATCTCAAACATAAACCTAAATCTCAAAAATGTAAAAACCTTAAGCACATCATAACAACAATGCAGAGCATAAACCTTAATCCTTAAAACAATCATAAACATTTCCAACATTAAACAAAATCATCCCATCTCAAACATAAACCTAAATCCTTAAACTATCTTAAAACATTAAATCCAACATAAAACAAAAACATCTCATCAAAAACATAAACATTTTTAATCACCTTAAAATCATTTAAACATTCTCTAAAGCAACCATATATTGTCATCAAACATAAACCCCAAATCTCAACAGCGATATAAGAAAGAAAAAAACAACCATATGCAAAAATACTTAACCATAAAATACCATAAATCTTAAACCATCCTTAAAACATTGAAATCCAACATTTAACAAAAACATAAACATAAATCCTTAAAAACATCCTGTCAAAACATTCTTAACCCTTGAAAAAAAACAAACCATGACATCATCATCATCAGTACCTCTTAGCACCACCACCAAAACCACCGCGACCACCACCACCAGAAGCACCATAGCCACCATAGCCACCAGGAATAGCAGCAGCAGCAACCACCTCTTCCTTCACCACAACACCAGGAAGCTCAGCCATACCCAACATAGCCAACATCTCAATAGTCTCTTTGTCAACTTCAATCCTGTCAACCTTGATAACACTTTCTTCAGGGACAAAGTCCATCCTCCTTTCACGCTCTTCTTCTTGGAGCTTCAATGAGATCCCTCTCACTGGACCCTTTTGGATACGTTTCATCAAGTGGGTTGAGAACCCTGCAATCTTGTTGCGGAGACGTTTTGATGGGATGATGGCTACTTCTTCCAAGATCTTCTTGTTGGTGTGGAAGTCGAGTGTCATTTTTGAGTAGTAGCGTTCGATTACTACCCGGGATGATTTCTTCACGGTTTTCGTACGGATGCGACCCATGGTTGTTGGTTGTTTGTGAAACGGCTGTGTGTGTTTGTGTTTGTGGGGGTGTGAAGGAGATGAGATGATAAGCTGCTCTAGGGTTAGGGTTTGTGCAAATGGGGGTTTATAAGTGGGTGGAAAATGAAATGGGCAAGATTGGATTTGGTTTGGTTGGGTTGGGCCTAAGTTGATACTTACAAAATGTCAAACCCTAGTTTTTTTAATTTCAGACTTTTGTTAATGTTAATCCATCTTTGGTATACAAGAGAGTGCATACAAGTAGGGGTGTTAATCGGGTCGGGTTGGTCGGGTTCGGGTCAATTCGGGTCGGGTCAAAGTCGGGTTGAGGATAGAAATAACATACCCGTACCCGACCCTATTTCAACTCGGGTTAACCGGGTTCGGGTCAAAACGGGTCGGGTCAAACGGGTCGGGTCAAGTCGGGCTCGGGTATGTACCATTTGTAATATCACATAATTTAATTACTTGTATTTATTAGTTAAAATCTTAAACAACTAAAAAACATGTGTATAAATCATATGTTTATTTGTTGCATTTGTTCTTGTTTGCAAATTTCAATAGCTAAATGTATAAATATTAAATAACCACAACTATAATGCAACATGTAACCATGCAAATGCATGCAAGATGCAACTGTGCATGCTAACAACGAAATGAAGTGTATAAGTAGTTATCAAATAGATAATTATGTTGAAATGGTTTGTTAAAGACTTGCATGCAGTAGTCTTATTGCAGACATGTATATTTGCAAAATTGCAAATTGCAACTTGCATTAGTAGACAAATACTAAGAACATAGAATGTAAGAAATTAGAAAAACAATATTCTCAAAACTTGACAATAGTTGCAGCTTTACAACTTGTATCAATCAAGTAACAACAATAGGCAAATAACAGTTGCATTTTGCAGACATTAGATCTATTAGTCGCAACAAAATTAGCAACAAAATAATAATGAATAAGTAGTATCTTCAATATAGAAATGCTACTTCTTAAATTTAAAAAAAAAATTAAAAAAAAAAAAAAAAATCGGGTTAGTCGGGTTGACCCGAACCCGAATAGGCAAACTATTTCGAACCCGATACCCGACCCTATTTGAACTCGGGTTAATCGGGTTTGACCCGATTGACCCGAGTAAGATTTTTGACCCGAATAACCCGACCCGACTATCCTTAGTCGGGTTCGGGTCCGGGTCGGGTCGGGATTATTGACACCCCTACATACAAGCATTGGGATAAAAAAGCGCTTACGATTAGAGGTGCACATTTCGGTTATAAACTCTAAACCGAACTGTTTTTAAAATTGGTTTCGGTTCGAGTCAAATGGTCAAAAATTGCTTATGACTCAAACCTTCAAACCGGTTCGGTTTGAATATGGTTTTGGACATGAAAAAGCGGTTCCATGACCTTGAACCGGTTCGGTTTAAACCGGTTTGAGACCAAGCGGTCCGGTTTAAATCGGTTCTTAAACCGGTTAACATCTAAACATGCAAACCGGCTTTCAAACCGTCGGTTCGGTTATACTAAAACCGGATCTAAAAACCGGTTTTTGGAAAACCGTTTTCTTTTTTCGGTTCGGTTCAAAAACCGGTTAATTTGTGCACCTCTACATACGAGCATCGAACATTGTGGCATAAAAGCATACGAAAATGGAGACAAAAAAATATAAGTGCATACAGGCATCGGTACTATTAATAATTAAAAATAAAAAATCAAAATTATTGAAAAACCAGATCAGCTAAGATCAAAGATAATTCTAAGGGCTATAAACCTAAGCACAAAATCAAATATGCACATAGAAGGATTACTAAAAAAACACCTAGGAAGTTTAAAGGGCAAAGCAAAGACTCTTTATTCCTAAAACGTGAGAAAAATCGTCAACAAAACACAACGCAAGAAAAAAATGAATCAAAAACTAAAAGTTACTTATAGATCCTAGACACCAAACTAGCTCGTAACAAAAGCCGACTTAGACCTTAACCGCCTATTTTTATCATCCTTCACCGGAATAATCTTTCAACTCTCTTGTAACGAATTTTGAATTAAGTGACCATTCACGAACGATTTTTTTGTTTCTCTTGTATTTGTTTTCCACTCGGTTGCTTTTTTCTTTCTTCTCGACAACTCTACTTTGATACCATTTGTTGGAATTCGTCACAAAAAGGAATTTAACGACAAAGCCAAAATATAATGACTCATTAATCTTTTCAACCTCCTCCAAATATTTGGTAACTCTCCGGGTAACGGAATTTCTTTGCAAGAGTGCATTAACTTGTTTACCAATAACTTCTACTAAAATAGGCATAGACAATTTTTCTCAAATGTGAATATTTTTAGAACGGGTTTTCGTTATCACATATGCAGAATATCGTATCGATGATACGTGGCAAATCTTGTTCTATCAAGGCAGGAAGGTCTCAAACTTACTTGTATTTCATTGGGAGTGTTTGTTTAAGCCTATTTTTGGGCTTATTATTTCATTAGATGCCGGCTTATGTTTTTAAGCCCGAAATTTCTAGCGTATTTTAACATTTATGGGCTTATATAAACTTGTTATATCATAAAGATTATATAAGCCTATAAAATTCAAAATAAGCCGGAAAACTAGGCTTATATGAATTATTCATAATCACGTAAACCAACGGTCCAACAGGCACAAAAATAAACTTAAACAAACACTTCGTAAGTAAGATTACGAGAATTATAAAAAACGTTAAAATATAGAGTTAAATGGTTGATTATAAGAGTAGAGAATTTATAAAGGTGTTTAGAAGCAATTAACATACAAATCAAACAACTATGAAACATATAAGTTATTTGTGATGCTTGAAGGAAGAAGGCCAAAATCAAGGGAATAATAATGTCAAATTGGCAAAAAATAAAAGGCAAAATAGAATGGAGATGCGGGGTATCGATCACCGTACCTCTCGGTAGCTAAGCGAGCGCTCTACCATCTGAGCTACATCCCCGTTTTTTATTCTAGGACCCTTTTATAAATCAAAATAGGAAAAGATAGAGTTAAGTCACTTATGAATTAGTGATGAACCAACATTTACCAATACTAGAAAAGTAGCACAACTAATGAAAACAGAATTGTTCATTTAGATTTAGATCAACTAATTGAAAGTATATCTAAGTTACTTCGTTTATCTAAAAAAAAAAAAAAAAAAACCTCCATTTATAGCAACACTAATGAATTGAAGTTAATAGTAGTCAGATAAGGATGTGTTATAGTTAATTTGAGTTTGTATTTTTGTTTCCTTCACACATCTAATGCATGAGTTTTGTGAGGCTTTGTGACGTCTTCTGTTTAGGTGTGGGGTTTTATTCTTATAGGGTGTGTTCCATGGTGACTGACTTGCTGTTGTGTTGGTGTTGTATATATGTTCTTGTTTGCAATAAAATTCATGCCTTACAAAAGAAAAGATAGTAGTCAAAGATAAAAATTAGTATTTTTTATGTCTTATGTTATCTATAAAAATCAGCATAGTTGATCATGACTAGCTCATGCATGACGAATCCGATGTTCAGACAAGCAGAAGTTAGATGAAACATCACTCTATATGGCAAATTGTTAATTATATGATTCTTGAATACGTTAAAGAAATAACAAAAAAGAAACATACGAAGGGATCTTTTATTTGCCCCCATTTTTTAACATTTATTCAGTAATAATCTTTATACAATGGAAATATGAAATTATATCAGATCTTTGATATCATGGACTTCTAGATTGATGACGATTGTGCAGTAAGGGTGTTTAAGTTCAACGAAAGGATCCGGTCTAGGTATATACAGTATACCTTTGTATGTGTCGTTAAGAGCATTAGTGTGTTACAAAAACCACTAAACAATCACCACTCCTTCAAATCTAACCCAACACACACACACACACACTGCATGTATTATAATAGTAGAGTATCTAGCACAAAGGAAAGGGTTTAGACACGTATGTGTTGAAGAAGACACGCATCTTCTTGCCGCCTAGTTTATAACGAAGACCGATCTTGCTGCCTAGTATATAATGAAAATGGGCCAAAAAAAAAACATCCAATGACCCAATTACAACCCAAAAACGAAAATGGCCCCATAAACTACCAAACAACAAAACGACGTGTTATAGCCTAAAACGAGGTTGTTTCGTTCTTTTCTCACTCAAAACAACGTCTTCTACACGCCTAATGTATATGAGGTTATAAGCCATTTTTTTTCTATTGGTTATCGTCGTAAGTCAACTCAAACACTCAGTTACAACCTACAAACATATTAATCGTAAGCAACCATAAGCTACTTAGGTTGTATTCGACAAAATTAGCAATAGCATGAATTAGCAATGTTTATATTATAACGCTTCATTGAGTAGCTTTTCTAAAACCAACTTTTACGACCGCTTAAATACAATCTAAAACACTACTTATCAAACGGCTTTTATATTTCAAACACCAAACAATAGTTGTTTCAAAACGCTCCTAAAAACTGCGCGCAAAACCCCCTTAAACCCCCAAAACTAAACCAAAACTTCCATTGCGGTTCAAGTCGTAAAAATGAGCAAAACCAAGACCACTGTCAAAACAATGGAACAAATCATCCTGAAACACCTCCATGGCCGGCCTACTCCCACTCACCTCACCCAAATCCACGCCCAAATCATCCGACACAATCTCCACCAATCCAACCACATCCTCTCACACTTCATCACCATTTGTGGGTCCCACCACGAAATGACTTATGCCCATCAAATATTTAACCAAACCCATCACCCAAACATCCTTTTATACAATTCCATGATCAAAGGGTACTCAAATTCACCACCTTTTCATGGTTCTATAGAGTTTTTTTCTACCATGAAAAATAATGGTATTTGGGCTGATGAGTTTAGTTATGGGCCTGTACTTAAATCTTGTGCTAATGTTGATGATTTAAGGTTTGGTTTAAGGTTTGGTGAGATTGTGCATGGTGATGTTTTGACACGTGGGTTTTGTTTGTTTGGTTGTGTTGGAGTTGGGTTGGTTGAGATGTATGTGAGTTGTGGGAGAATGGGTGATGCAATGAAGATGTTTGATGAAATGTGTGAGAGAGATGGTGTGAGTGTGATTGTTGGGAATATGGTGATGAAAGGTTGGTGTAAAGATGGGAATGTGGATATGGGGTTGAGGGTTTTTAGAGGGATGAGGGTGAGGAGTGTTGTGACTTGGAATACGATTTTGTCGTGTTTGGCGAAAAGTGGGAGGGAGCGTGAGGCGTTGGGGATTTTTCGTGAGATGTTGGATGATGGGGTTGATGGTGATGAAGGGACGGTGGTTAGTATGTTGCCTGTTTGTGCGCGTTTGGGGGAAGATGGTATTGGGGAGTGGATTCATGCTTTTGCGAAATCGAGTGGAGTTTATGAGAAGTATGTTAGTGTAAGGAATTCGGTGGTGGATTTTTATTGTAAGCGTGGGCGTTTGGATGATGCTTTTTTGGTTTTTGAGGATATGCCGGGGAAAAATGTAGTTTCGTGGAATGCCATGATTTCAGGTTTGGCGTTTAATGGGGATGGGGAGAAGGGGTTAGCTTTATTTGATGAGATGATTAAGAAAGGTTTTAAACCTAACGAGTCGACTTTTGTTGGGGTGTTAACATGTTGTGTACATTCAGGGTTGGTTCAGAGAGCCAAAGATCTATTTGATTTAATGGTTTCAAAGCATCACGTTGAGCCAAAACTTGAGCATTACGGGTGCATGGTTGACCTTCTTGGGCGCGGTGGGTTGGTAAAAGAGGCTTTTGATTTAGTAAAATCAATGCCGATGAAGCCAAATGCTGCGTTATGGGGTGCTCTATTAAGTTCTTGTCGTGATCATGGTTATATGGAGATTGCTGAAGTAGCAGTTAAGGAGCTTATAGTCCTAGAGCCTTGGAATTCTGGGAACTATGTGTTGTTGTCGAATATGTATGCAGAAAGAGGGAAATGGGATGACGTTGAGAAGGTTCGAGTGTTGATGACGGAGAGTAATATTGAGAAGAATCAAGGGCAGAGCTTGATTAGATGATTGGAGTGGTTGTTTTAAAGCAACGTAGTTTTTAGAGGAAAATACAAAAAGCTTATTTAGGTAATCTAGTGTCTGATGAATTGTTTGATTGAGTTTTATGTATTCTAAGGACTAGCCATCATCAGAACATGTTCATTATAATTAAATATTCAAGTTGCTGAGGTATATATGTTAACACTTCCAGCCGCGGCGGAGAAGGATTTTTTTAACAGAATCAAATTAAGATCTTTGAGAGTCTGTAGCAAACAAAGTTATTACGATTTGAAGAGTTGTAAAATCCCCAATGACAAGGGTATTAGTAATGTGTACCAGTAAGGATTTAAGGAGTCTCATTCTCTAGCATGTTGATTTATGTACATGTAACAGTCATACTCAGATTTTGGTTTTCGTTTGCTGATTTATTCTTCTTCATGTATCATGATTTTAGGATTTCACTTTTAGATTCGGTTGTTCCCTACTTTATACGGACTTCATTCAGTTTTCTAATTTGAGTTCATATGCTGATTTGTGTTTTGCTTCTCTTTTGATATCTTACCTTTATCTTGAAATTTGTTTGCTGTTGTTCTTATTCAACATTTGATTTTGTCAGCTTATATATTTCTTTAAGTGATAATGAGACATGAAGATTAGTAACCTTGTATGGACTCTTCTATGCCGCATACATCTCAAGGAGCAAGCTGAATTTGGTATCGAAGGCCTTATGTAAGGAGCTTGGTTTAAGAAATTATGCCGAAAGCTTATATATAAAACTATATGACAGATGGAAAGAAAAAAAATTGCTTGCAAGGCGTAAAGAAATCCTGCCAAAAGCTTGCAGACTGGAAAGGAGTAATATCATGAACTTGCTCAACCACAAACATAGAAGGTTTTTAGTATTAAAAATCTACACAGTACTAATATTAACGATTAACAATTGTTAAAACGGGTTTTCGTTAATATATATGCAGATTATCGTATTGATGGCATATGGCAAATTTAGTTCCATCAAGGGTCTCAAAGTGACTTCTATTTCATTGGAGTTGTTTGTTTAAGCTTATTTTTGGACTTATTATCTTATTACATTTCGGCTTATGTTTTATAAGCCCGAAATTTTTGGTGTATTTTAAGACCTATGGGCTTATATAAGTTTGTTAATTAACATACAAATCAAACAACTCTGCAACATATAAGTTATTTTTGATGCAGAAGGAAGAAGGCCAAAATCGAGGGACCGTTAATGTAAAATTGGCAAAAAAACAAAAAACGAATGGAGATGCGGGGTATCGATCCCCGTACCTCTCGCATGCTAAGCGAGCGCTCTACAATCTGAGTTACATCCCCAATTTGATATACCTTGACCCTTAAATAACTTAAACTACGAAAAGATAAAGTTAATTTACTTGTAGTCGTCACTCTTCAGGATACATAGTGAAACAACATTTACAAAGTAGCACACAACTAATGAAAACAGAATTGCTCATTTAAATTTAGATTAACTAATTGAAAGTATATCCAAGTTACTTCATTTAACTAATGAATTGAAGTAAGTAAGAGTAGTCAGATAGAAAAGATGTGTTATTGTTAATTTGAGTTTGTATTTTTGTTCCTTCAGTTCACACATCTCATGCATGTGTTTTGTGAGGCTTTGTTGATGTCTTCTGTTTAGGTGTGGGGTTTTATTCTTTTAATTAGCTGCTTGGAGTGTGTTTGGTTGCTTCATAGGGTGTGTCCCATGATGGTGGCTGACTGGCTGTTGTGTTGGTGTAACCAGCCTGAGCTAAACTCTCCATTAAAGCCTCAAATAGGCGTAAGATTGTGATGTTGTTTGTAATCAATATGAACTGGTGATGGTCAGTGTTTAAGATGTGCAGTTGTCACATAAAACCAACTACCGGCATATATGAAATATTCAAGGTTGATACTTATAAGCTCTTACGCATTAAGCATTCGAGCTATGGCTGATGTAAACAAAGCTTGATAAAAGTCTCAACACTAACCAATTATAGAGGCAATTCAAGAGTAATCAATGGCAAGAATGTGGTTGATGCTTTACAAGTTTTTCGGTAAGGTGCTAAGTTTGTCAAACCTTCTGCCAGTTTATATAGAATACTTTCTAAGCATTATACAACGGCTTAGGCCATATAATGGCTTAGTACTTTACTTCACTTCATGTTTAATTCTCTTTTGTGTACTTATTTTCATTCATATAAATGTTTTCCGGGTTCAATTTTAGCGCAACTATGGTAGAAGACATATTAGACTCCATCTTCATGTCAGGATCTTCAAACACAAAAGGCAGCATTTTGGAATGCAGATGGCATACACATTCTGGGATTGAAAGATTTACCACAAAATGCTTTTTAGCTAGAAAGAAGCTCCTTATGGATGTAATCCAAGTTACATGCTTTTTTGGACAATTTAAAATGTACCTAATTACAGATTGTGATTTATACATCAGATTAAGCCGCATACATTTCTTCCCCCACATCTATAAATCTATAATATAATTCAATATATAGGACTTTAGGATTATGTTTACATTTAGAAAGAACACTCCAGTGATAACTGAAATTATAGATCTTAAACATGCATAGTTGAGGTTCAGTTCTTATTTGGGCTTAACCTATGAAAACCTAATAATTGAAGTTTGAACCGACTTTGACTTTGATTGAACCTTATAACTTGAACTATTTGTTGTCACAAAACTGTCTAGAAGATGAAATGGAACCCGAAATATGGAACTCCCAAACCATTGCAGTCAGCAGACTGTTCCTAGTTTTAATGAAATTAAAAATTTCAGTAAGGTCCTATAAGTCTATAACCCAAAACCATCCTATTCATACCGTGTTTAGCCCCCAACTACATGAATGCAACCATCAACAAGTGGTATTCATACTTGTTGCAACAAACCTGATTTTATGAGGCCATTTACCTATTCTTTCATCTATTATTTTCCCTAAGAATTAGAAAGTGCTATGACACTAGCACATTTGGTTATTTGACCACTATATCTAAAACATGGCATGGATTATCTAATTTCCATGATCTAATATTACTTTCAGAAAACACATACAAGTAACCATAAAAGATTGATTCATGAGCTCTATATTGATTTAAACATTTTTAATCACCTTCAAATCATTTAAACATTCACTAAAAAACCTAAAGCATTAAAGCAATCATATGTTGTAACCAAAACATAAACCTAAAACTCAACA
This sequence comes from Chrysanthemum seticuspe, assembly GCA_019973895.1. Lineage (NCBI taxonomy): Eukaryota > Viridiplantae > Streptophyta > Magnoliopsida > Asterales > Asteraceae > Chrysanthemum > Chrysanthemum seticuspe. Next base: position 59,587,430 of record BPTQ01000005.1, read on the forward strand.
GCAATATAAAATGAAAAAAACCAACCATATGCAAAAATACTAAACCATAAAACACCATAACAATAATGCATAAGAAATACCTTAAACCTTAAACCATCCTTAAAACATTGAAATCCAACATTAAACAAAAACAAAAACATAAATCCTTAAAAACATCCTGTCAAAACATTCTTAACCCTTAAAAAAACAAACCATGACACCACCATAACATCATCAGTACCTCTTAGCACCACCACCACGACCACCACCACCAGAAGCACCATAGCCACCAGGAATAGCAGCAGCAGCAGCCACCTCTTCTTTCACCACAACACCAGGAAGCTCAGCCATACCCAACATAGCCAACATCTCAATAGTCTCTTTGTCAACTTCAATCCTGTCAACCTTGATAGCACTTTCTTCAGGAACAAAGTCCATCCTCCTCTCACGCTCTTCTTCTTGGAGCTTCAATGAGATCCCTCTCACTGGACCCTTTTGGATACGTTTCATCAAGTGGGTTGAGAACCCTGCAATCTTGTTGCGGAGACGTTTTGATGGGATGATTGCTACTTCTTCCAAGATCTTCTTGTTTGTGTGGAAGTCGAGTGTCATTTTTGAGTAGTAGCGTTCGATTACTACCCGGGATGATTTCTTCACGGTTTTTGTACGGACGCGACCCATGCTTGGTTGGTTGGTTGGTTGTGGAACGGCTGTGTGTTTGCGTGTTTGTGGGGGTGTGAAGGAGATGATAAGCTGCTCTAGGGTTAGGGTTTGTGAAAATGGGGTTTATAAAATGGGTGGAAAATGAAATGGGCTAAAGGTTGGATTTGGTTTTGGTTGGGCCTAGGTTGATACTTACAATATGTCAAAACCTAGTTTTTCTATTTTCAGACTTTTGTTAATGTTAATCCATCTTGGGTATGCAAGATTAGAGCGTATACAAGCATTGGGGTAAAAAAGCATAAACTTACGAGCAGTGGCGGACCTAGCATATAACTTAAGGTGGTTCCTTTACTTAGTCGGGATGTCAAACTAAACAAAAGTTAACTGGTCAACGGGTCGGGTTATATTATGTCTTGTCGGGTAAAACATAACGTACAAAAGTAACTAAAGAAAAAAAATATGTCATGTCGTGTACTATTTCCATTGAATGTTAAAACATGAATACTAACGTTTTTAAAACATGAATCTTTTACTAGCGTCTTTAAATGTTGATATACAACGTATTATATTATTACTTTACTACAATATACTAAAAAATGAAAAACTTAATTGCTACAGGAAAAATATTGACCAATAAAAGTGCAACACATATATGATATATTCACATGCGTGACTTAAAAAAAAGTAAAAGACTATACCCCCAACTAAAACTGCTATTTCCAAAACAAAGTAACTCTAAAATTTAAATTGCTATTTCCATACTAAGGTAAATTGCTACATTCAGAAGAAAACTTTAACACTACCTGTATCTTCATCTTGACGAATATGTCCGATCTCCGACCTAACATCTTTTTATTTGTTTTCATTCTTTAATCTTTCAAATTTTCAATCCAAGGTGGTTCCCGAGTAATTTCTAAGGTAGGTCCTTAAAAAAAATCCTATATCGCTTCTAGAATAATTTTTCGTCTAAGGTGGTTCCCAGGCACCGCCTACACAAAGAATAGGTCCGCCTCTGCTTACGAGTAGAGGTGCACATTTCGGTTATAAACTCTAAACTGAACTGGTTTCAAAACCATCTGATTCATACGTGTTTAGCCCCAACAACATGAATGCAACCATTAACAAGTGGTATTCATACTTGTTGCTACAAACCTATTTATATGAGGCCATTTACCTATTCTTTCATCTATTATTTTCCCTAAGAATTAAAAAGTGCTAAACACTTGCACATTTGGTTATTTGAATTTTGACCACCATATCTTAAGCAGCAGAACTGCAGAAACATTCCATGGAATCTCCTACATGGCAAGGAATATCTAATTTCCATATCACTTTCAGAAAACACATACAAGTAACCATAAAAGATTGATTCCTGAGCTCTATATTGCTTTAAACATTTTTAATCACCTTCAAATCATTTAAACATTCACTAAAAAACCTAAAGCAACCATATGTTGTCACCAAACATAAACCTAAATCTCATATTAAAAAATAAGATAAAATAAAAATAAAAATAAACATATGCAAAAATAACAAACCATAAAACACCATAACAATAATACATAAGAAAAACCTTGAATCTTAACCATGCTTGAAACATTTAAATCAGAACATATAGCAGCTGTATTGCATACAAGTAAATTTACTAGAAGCTGGTGCTGTTTCTGAACCACTAGAAATATGACAGCAGAAGAAAATGGTATTGCACAAGACCAATATTAGAATCAAGAGACCCAAACAGTATATTGTTGGAGTCAAGATTGTATAAAAATGATACAGATAGATAAAACTTATAGCATAACCAAAACATTGATGCAATACATTTTAATAACTATATGTTTTTTCGTATTATGGCTCATCATTAATAACAACAGTTTGATTTCCAAAGACCTTTGATTCTATCAGGACATGATTGGACACCAAAAGGGTGTTTGGGAAAATAAGCAAATAAGCAATTTGGAGTGTTTAGATAAACCAAAAAGCTTCTGCTTATCTGCTTATTCAGTAGTAAATAAGCAATTTCCAAGAAGGATGGCACACGTTTATTTTACAGTGATTATTTGAGATAATCTCCAACAATAATTCAATTTTCATTTCTACCCAATTATCCTTTTTTAAGGTCTAACACATCCTTAGGGAGTCATGTACTTCCCTCCCCATCCTAAGAAATTAATACACATACATAATACATTAAACTTCCATTTACCATATCTAGCACACAATACTCATTAATGATGCCAATCAAACATAATCACTTAACAAGTGTTTTCAAAATACACAAAAGTGACATTCAATCAAAAAATATTCCAATAAGCAACATTCATTTCTACTTGTACAAAAATTATGCACCACAATCCTTTAGAATGAATTCTTCGTCTTTTTACTTAATGAATGTTATTTATGTAGTTCCTGATAGACAAATGTTACTGATTAGCCACAAACAATCAGCACATGCAAGGGTTGTTCATTACAACCATAATTTTTAGGTTAGCATATCGTCAGTTTAACGATACAAGTATACCTAAATCAATTTAGGTTAATGAAATATAACAAAGAATACACTTGAAGCTCGCCGTCCATCAGACGGGTCATGAAGCTAGTTAATAACAATACAACCAAAAATTAACCTTAATCCTTAAAACAATCATAAACATTTCCAACATAAAACAAAATCATCCCATCTCAAACATAAACCTAAATCTCAAAAATGTAAAAACCTTAAGCACATCATAACAACAATGCAGAGCATAAACCTTAATGCTTAAAACAATCATAAACATTTCCAACATAAAACAAAATCATCCCATCTCAAACATAAACCTATATCTCAAAAATGTAAAAACCTTAAGCACATCATAACAACAATGCAGAGCATAAACCTTAATGCTTAAAACAATCATAAACATTTCCAACATAAAACAAAATCATCCCATCTCAAACATAAACCTAAATCTCAAAAATGTAAAAACCTTAAGCACATCATAACAACAATGCAGAGCATAAACCTTAATCCTTAAAACAATCATAAACATTTCCAACATAAAACAAAATCATCCCATCTCAAACATAAACCTAAATCCTTAAACTATCTTAAAACATTAAATCCAACATAAAACAAAAACATCTCATCAAAAACATAAACATTTTTAATCACCTTAAAATCATTTAAACATTCTCTAAAGCAACCATATATTGTCATCAAACATAAACCCCAAATCTCAACAGCGATATAAGAAAAAAAAAACAACCATATGCAAAAATACTTAACCATAAAATACCATAAATCTTAAACCATCCTTAAAACATTGAAATCCAACATTAAACAAAAACATAAACATAAATCCTTAAAACATCCTGTCAAAACATTCTTAACCCTTAATAAAAAAAACAAACCATGACATCACCATAACATCATCAGTACCTCTTAGCACCACCACCAAACCCACCACGACCACCACCACCAGAAGCACCATAGCCACCAGGAATAGCAGCAGCAGCAGCCACCTCTTCCTTCACAACAACACCAGGAAGCTCAGCCATACCCAACATAGCCAACATCTCAATAGTCTCTTTATCAACTTCAATCCTGTCAACCTTAATAGCACTTTCTTCAGGAACAAAGTCCATCCTCCTTTCACGCTCTTCTTCTTGGAGCTTCAATGAGATCCCTCTCACTGGACCCTTTTGGATACGTTTCATCAAGTGGGTTGAGAACTCTGCAATCTTGTTGCGGAGACGTTTTGATGGGATGATGGCTACTTCTTCCAAGATCTTCTTGTTGGTGTGGAAGTCGAGTGTCATTTTTGAGTAGTAGCGTTCGTTTACTACCCGGGATGATTTCTTCACGGTTTTCGTACGGACGCGACCCATGCTTGGTTGGTTGGTTGGTTGTGGAACGGCTGTGTGTTTGTGTGTTTGTGGGGGTGTGAAGGAGATGATAAGCAGCTCCAGGGTTAGGGTTTGTGAAAATGGGGTTTATAAAATGGGTGGAAAATGAAATGGGCTAAGGTTGGATTTGGTTTTGGTTGGGCCTAGGTTGATACTTACAATATGTCAAAACCTAGTTTTTCTATTTTCAGACTTTTGTTAATGTTAATCCATCTTGGGTATGCAAGATTAGAGCGTATACAAGCATTGGGATAGAAAAGCATAAACTTACGAGTAGAGGTGCACATTTCGGTTATAAACTCTAAACTGAACTGGTTTCAAAACCATCTGATTCATACGTGTTTAGCCCCAACAACATGAATGCAACCATTAACAAGTGGTATTCATACTTGTTGCTACAAACCTGATTATATGAGGCCATTTACCTATTCTTTCATCTATTATTTTCCCTAAGAATTAGAAAATGCTAAACACTTGCACATTTGGTTATTTGAATTTTGACCACCATATCTTAAGCAGCAGAACTGCAGAAACATTCCATGGAATCTCCTACATGGCAAGGAATATCTAATTTCCATATCACTTTCAGAAAACACATACAAGTAACCATAAAAGATTGATTCCTGAGCTCTATATTGCTTTAAACATTTTTAATCACCTTCAAATCATTTAAACATTCACTAAAAAACCTAAAGCAACCATATGTTGTCACCAAACATAAACCTAAATCTCAAACAGCAATATTAAAAAATAAGATAAAATAAAAATAAAAATAAACATATGCAAAAATAACAAACCATAAAACACCATAACAATAATACATAAGAAAAACCTTGAATCTTAACCATGCTTGAAACATTTAAATCAGAACATATAGCAGCTGTATTGCATACAAGTAAATTTACTAGAAGCTGGTGCTGTTTCTGAACCACTAGAAATATGACAGCAGAAGAAAATGGTATTGCACAAGACCAATATTAGAATCAAGAGATCCAAACAGTATATTGTTGGAGTCAAGATTGTATAAAACTGATACAGATAGATAAAACTTATAGCATAACCAAAACATTGATGCAGTACATTTTAATAACTATATGTTTTTTCGTATTATGGCTCATCATTAATAACAACAGTTTGATTTCCAAAGACCTTTGATTCTATCAGGACATGATTGGACACCAAAAGGGTGTTTGGGAAAATAAGCAAATAAGCAATTTGGAGTGTTTAGATAAACCAAAAAGCTTCTGCTTATCTGCTTATTCAGTAGTAAATAAGCAATTTCCAAGAAGGATGGCACACGTTTATTTTACAGTGATTATTTGAGATAATCTCTAACAATAATTCAATTTTCATTTCTACCCAATTATCCTTTTTTAAGGTCTAACACATCCTTAGGGAGTCATGTACTTCCCTCCCCATCCTAAGAAATTAATACACATACATAATACATTAAACTTCCATTTACCATATCTAGCACACAATACTCATTAATGATGCCAATCAAACAGAATCACTTAACAAGTGTTTTCAAAATACACAAAAGTGACATTCAATCAAAAAATATTCCAATAAGCAACATTCATTTCTACTTGTACAAAAATTATGCACCACAATCCTTTAGAATGAATTCTTCGTCTTTTTACTTAATGAATGTTATTTATGTAGTTCCTGATAGACAAATGTTACTGTTTAGCCACAAACAATCAGCACATGCAAGGGTTGTTCATTACAACCATAATTTTTAGGTTAGCATATCGTCAGTTTAACGATACAAGTATACCTAAATCAATTTAGGTTAATGAAATATAACAAAGAATACACTTGAAGCTCGCCGTCCATCAGACGGGTCATGAAGCTAGTTAATAACAATACAACCAAAAATTAACCTTAATCCTTAAAACAATCATAAACATTTCCAACATAAAACAAAATCATCCCATCTCAAACATAAACCTAAATCTCAAAAATGTAAAAACCTTAAGCACATCATAACAACAATGCAGAGCATAGACCTTAATGCTTAAAACAATCATAAACATTTCCAACATAAAACAAAATCATCCCATCTCAAACATAAACCTATATCTCAAAAATGTAAAAACCTTAAGCACATCATAACAACAATGCAGAGCATAAACCTTAATGCTTAAAACAATCATAAACATTTCCAACATAAAACAAAATCATCCCATCTCAAACATAAACCTAAATCTCAAAAATGTAAAAACCTTAAGCACATCATAACAACAATGCAGAGCATAAACCTTAATCCTTAAAACAATCATAAACATTTCCAACATAAAACAAAATCATCCCATCTCAAACATAAACCTAAATCCTTAAACTATCTTAAAACATTAAATCCAACATAAAACAAAAACATCTCATCAAAAACATAAACATTTTTAATCACCTTAAAATCATTTAAACATTCTCTAAAGCAACCATATATTGTCATCAAACATAAACCCCAAATCTCAACAGCGATATAAGAAAAGAAAAAAAAACAACCATATGCAAAAATACTTAACCATAAAATACCATAAATCTTAAACCATCCTTAAAACATTGAAATCCAACATTAAACAAAAACATAAACATAAATCCTTAAAACATCCTGTCAAAACATTCTTAACCCTTAATAAAAAAAACAAACCATGACATCACCATAACATCATCAGTACCTCTTAGCACCACCACCAAACCCACCACGACCACCACCACCAGAAGCACCATAGCCACCAGGAATAGCAGCAGCAGCAGCCACCTCTTCCTTCTCAACAACACCAGGAAGCTCAGCCATACCCAACATAGCCAACATCTCAATAGTCTCTTTATCAACTTCAATCCTGTCAACCTTAATAGCACTTTCTTCAGGAACAAAGTCCATCCTCCTTTCACGCTCTTCTTCTTGGAGCTTCAATGAGATCCCTCTCACCGGACCCTTTTGGATACGTTTCATCAAGTAGGTTGAGAACCCTGCAATCTTGTTGCGGAGACGTTTTGATGGGATGATGGCTACTTCTTCCAAGATCTTCTTGTTGGTGTGGAAGTCGAGTGTCATTTTTGAGTAGTAGCGTTCGTTTACTACCCGGGATGATTTCTTCACGGTTTTCGTACAGACGCGACCCATGCTTGGTTGGTTGGTTGGTTGTGGAACGGCTGTGTGTTTGTGTGTTTGTGGGGGTGTGAAGGAGATGATAAGAAGCTCCAGGGTTAGGGTTTGTGAAAATGGGGTTTATAAAATGGGTGGAAAATGAAATGGGCTAAGGTTGGATTTGGTTTTGGTTGGGCCTAGGTTGATACTTACAATATGTCAAAACCTAGTTTTTCTATTTTCAGACTTTTGTTAATGTTAATCCATCTTGGGTATGCAAGATTAGAGCGTATACAAGCATTGGGATAGAAAAGCATAAACTTACGAGTAGAGGTGCACATTTCGGTTATAAACTCTAAACTGAACTGGTTTCAAAACCATCTGATTCATACGTGTTTAGCCCCAACAACATGAATGCAACCATTAACAAGTGGTATTCATACTTGTTGCTACAAACCTGATTATATGAGGCCATTTACCTATTCTTTCATCTATTATTTTCCCTAAGAATTAGAAAATGCTAAACACTTGCACATTTGGTTATTTGAATTTTGACCACCATATCTTAAGCAGCAGAACTGCAGAAACATTCCATGGAATCTCCTACATGGCAAGGAATATCTAATTTCCATATCACTTTCAGAAAACACATACAAGTAACCATAAAAGATTGATTCCTGAGCTCTATATTGCTTTAAACATTTTTAATCACCTTCAAATCATTTAAACATTCACTAAAAAACCTAAAGCAACCATATGTTGTCACCAAACATAAACCTAAATCTCAAACAGCAATATTAAAAAATAAGATAAAATAAAAATAAAAATAAACATATGCAAAAATAACAAACCATAAAACACCATAACAATAATACATAAGAAAAACCTTGAATCTTAACCATGCTTGAAACATTTAAATCAGAACATATAGCAGCTGTATTGCATACAAGTAAATTTACTAGAAGCTGGTGCTGTTTCTGAACCACTAGAAATATGACAGCAGAAGAAAATGGTATTGCACAAGACCAATATTAGAATCAAGAGATCCAAACAGTATATTGTTGGAGTCAAGATTGTATAAAACTGATACAGATAGATAAAACTTATAGCATAACCAAAACATTGATGCAGTACATTTTAATAACTATATGTTTTTTCGTATTATGGCTCATCATTAATAACAACAGTTTGATTTCCAAAGACCTTTGATTCTATCAGGACATGATTGGACACCAAAAGGGTGTTTGGGAAAATAAGCAAATAAGCAATTTGGAGTGTTTAGATAAACCAAAAAGCTTCTGCTTATTCAGTAGTAAATAAGCAATTTCCAAGAAGGATGGCACACGTTTATTTTACAGTGATTATTTGAGATAATCTCCAACAATAATTCAATTTTCATTTCTACCCAATTATTCTTTTTTAAGGTCTAACACATCCTTAGGGAGTCATGTACTTCCCTCCCCATCCTAAGAAATTAATACACATACATAATACATTAAACTTCCATTTACCATATCTAGCACACAATACTCATTAATGATGCCAATCAAACAGAATCACTTAACAAGTGTTTTCAAAATACACAAAAGTGACATTCAGTCAAAAAATATTCCAGTAAGCAACATTCTTTTCTACTTGTACAAAAATTATGCACCACAATCCTTTAGAATGAATTCTTCATCTTTTTACTTAATGAATGTTATTTATGTAGTTCCTGATAGACAAATGTTACTGTTTAGCCACAAACAATCAACACATGCAAGGGTTGTTCATTACAACCATAATTTTTAGGTTAGCATATCGTCAGTTTAACGATACAAGTATACCTAAATCAATTTAGGTTAATGAATTATAACAAAGAATACACTTGAAGCTCGCCGTCCATCAGACGGGGTCATGAAGCTAGTTAATAACAATACAACCAAAAATTAACCTTAATCCTTAAAACAATCATAAACATTTCCAACATAAAACAAAATCATCCCATCTCAAACATAAACCTAAATCTCAAAAATGTAAAAACCTTAAGCACATCATAACAACAATGCAGAGCATAAACCTTAATCCTTAAAACAATCAAAAACATTTCCAACATTAAACAAAATCATCCCATCTCAAACATAAACCTAAATCCTTAAACTATCTTAAAACATTAAATCCAACATAAAACAAAAACATCTCATCAAAAACATAAACATTTTTAGTCACCTTAAAATCATTTAAACATTCTCTAAAGCAACCATATATTGTCATCAAACATAAACCCCAAATCTCAACAGCGATATAAGAAAGAAAAAAACAACCATATGCAAAAATACTTAACCATAAAATACCATAAATCTTAAACCATCCTTAAAACATTGAAATCCAACATTAAACAAAAACATAAACATAAATCCTTAAAAACATCCTGTCAAAACATTCTTAACCCTTAATAAAAAACAAACCATGACATCACCATAACATCATCAGTACCTCTTAGCACCACCACCAAAACCACGACGACCACCACCACCAGAAGCACCATAGCCACCAGGAATGGCAGCAGCAGCAGCCACCTCTTCTTTCACCACAACACCAGGAAGCTCAGCCATACCCAACATAGCCAACATCTCAATAGTCTCTTTGTCAACTTCAATCCTGTCAACCTTGATAGCACTTTCTTCAGGGACAAAGTCCATCCTCCTTTCACGCTCTTCTTCTTGGAGCTTCAATGAGATCCCTCTCACTGGACCCTTTTGGATACGTTTCATCAAGTGAGTTGAAAACCCTGCAATCTTGTTGCGGAGACGTTTTGATGGGATGATGGCTACTTCTTCCAAGATCTTCTTGTTGGTGTGGAAGTCGAGTGTCATTTTTGAGTAGTAGCGTTCGATTACTACCCGGGATGATTTCTTCACGGTTTTCGTACGGACGCGACCCATGTTTGGTTGTTTGTTTGTTGAGCGGCTGTGTGTGTGTGTTTGTTTGTGGGGGTGTGAAGGAGATGATAAGCTGCTCTAGGGTTAGGGTTTGTGAAAATGGGGTTTTAATAAGTGGTGGAAAATGAAATGGGCTAAGATTGGATTTGGTTTGGTTGGGCCTAAGTTGATACTTACAAAATGTCAAACCCTAGTTTTTTTATTTTCAGACTTTGTTAATGTTAATCCGTCTTGGGTATACAAGATAAGAGTGCATACAAGCATTGGGATAAAAAAGCATAACCGCTTACGAGTAGAGGTGCACATTACGGTTATAACCCCTAAATTGAACCGGTTTTGATTCAAGTTAAACGGTTAAATCGGTTTTGACCAAAACCGGTTCGGTTTGAAACTGGTTTTGGACATGAAAAAACGGTTTCATGGCCTTGAACAGGTTCGGTTTAAACCGGTTTGAGCGGTCCGGTTTAAACTGGTTCTTAAACCGGCTGACATCTAAACATGCAAACCGGTTTTCAAATCATCGGTTCAGTTATACTAAAACCGGTTTTTCAAAAACCGAGAAAAAATCGTTTTCGGTTTTTTCCCCGATTTGGTTTAAAAACCGGTTAATTTGTGCATCTCTATAGATGAGCATGGTACATTCTGGCATAAAAGCATACGAAAAGGGAGAAAAAAAAAACATAAATGCGTACGGGCATCGGTACTATTAAAAAAAACAAAAAATTAAAAGATGTTGAAAAAACAAACCATGTAATATCGAAGATAATGCTAAGGGCTATAAACCTAAGTGCAAAAGCAAATATGTACGCAGAAAGGATTACTAAAAAAACACCTAGGAAGTCTAAAGGGCAAAGCAAAGACTCATTATACCTAAGATGCGAGAAAAATCATCAACAAAACACAACCCAAGAAAAAAATAATCAAAAACTAAAAGTCACCTATAGATCCTAGACACCAAATTAGCTCGTAATAGAAGCTGATTTAGACCTTAACAACCTATTTTGATCATCCCTCACCTGAATAATCTTTCTAACTCTCTTGTAACGAATTTTGAATTTAGTGACCATTCACGAACGATTTTTCTATTTTTCTTGTATTTGAGTTCCACTTCGTTGCTTTTTTGTTTTTTTTCGACAACTCTACTTTGATACCATGTGTTGGAATTTGTACATCAAAAAAAGGAATTTAATGACAAAGCCAAAACATAATGACTCATTAATCTTTTGAACCTCCTCCAAATATTTTGTAACTCTCCGGCTAACGAAATTTCTTTACAAGAGTGCATCAACTTGTTTACCAATAACTCCTAAAATAAGCAAAGGCAATTTCTCTCAAATGCAAATCATTTTTTGAACTGGGTTTCGTTATTATATATGCGGATTATCGTATTGATGATGCGTGGCAAATCTTGTTCTATCAAGGCAACACGGTCTAAAACTGACTTCTATTTCATTGGGAGTGTTTGTTTAAGCCCTTTTGGCTTATTATCTAATTAGATGTCGGCTTATGTTTTGTAAGCCCAAATTTTTTTGCGTATTTTAACACTTATGGGCTTATATAAACTTGTTATATCATAAAGATTATGTAAGCCTATAAAATTCAAAGTAAACCGGAAAACTGGGCTTATATGAATGATCCATAATCACGTAAACTAAGAAGCACAAAGATAAACTTAAACAAACATTTCGTAAGTAAGATTACGAGAATTATCGAAAACGTTAAAATATAGAGTTAAATGGTTGATTATAAGAGTAGAGAATTTATAAAGGTGTTTAGAAGCAATTAACATACAAATCAAACAACTATGAAAGATATAAGTTATTTTTTATGCTAAGAGGCCAAAATCAAGGGATCGTTAATGTAAAATTGGCAAAAAAACAAAAATAAAATGGAGATGCGGGGTATCGATCCCCGTACCTCTCGCATGCTAAGCGAGCGCTCTACCATCTGAGCTACATCCCCGATTTGTTATTCCAAGACCCTTACAAAAATTAAACAACAAAAAGATAAAGTTATTCAGTTATGAATTAGTGATGAAAGAACATTTACCAATACTAGGAAAGTAGCACAACTAATGAAAACAGAATTGTTCATTTAGATTTAGATTAACTAATTGAAAGTATATCTAAGTTACTTCGTTTATCTAAAAAAAAAAAAAAAAAAAAAACCTCCATTTATAGCAAGACTAATGAATTGAAGTTAATAATAGTCAGATAAGGATGTGTTATAGTTAATTTTTGTTTCCTTCACACATCTAATGCATGAGTTTTGTGAGGCTTTGTTGACGTCTTCTGTTTAGGTGTGGGGTTTTATTCTTATAGGGTGTGTTCCATGGTGACTGACTTGCTGTTGTGTTGGTGTTGTATATATGTTCTTGTTTGCAATAAAATTCATGCCTTACAAAAGAAAAGATAGTAGTCAAAGATAAAAATTAGTATTTTTTATGTCTTATGTTATCTATAAAAATCAGCATAGTTGATCATGACTAGCTCATGCATGACGAATCCGATGTTCAGACAAGCAGAAGTTAGATGAAACATCACTCTATATGGCAAATTGTTAATTATATGATTCTTGAATACGTTAAAGAAATAACAAAAAAGAAACATACGAAGGGATCTTTTATTTGCCCCCATTTTTTAACATTTATTCAGTAATAATCTTTATACAATGGAAATATGAAATTATATCAGATCTTTGATATCATGGACTTCTAGATTGATGACGATTGTGCAGTAAGGGTGTTTAAGTTCAACGAAAGGATCCGGTCTAGGTATATACAGTATACCTTTGTATGTGTCGTTAAGAGCATTAGTGTGTTACAAAAACCACTAAACAATCACCACTCCTTCAAATCTAACCCAACACACACACACACACACTGCATGTATTATAATAGTAGAGTATCTAGCACAAAGGAAAGGGTTTAGACACGTATGTGTTGAAGAAGACACGCATCTTCTTGCCGCCTAGTTTATAACGAAGACCGATCTTGCTGCCTAGTATATAATGAAAATGGGCCAAAAAAAAAACATCCAATGACCCAATTACAACCCAAAAACGAAAATGGCCCCATAAACTACCAAACAACAAAACGACGTGTTATAATGACTCTAAACCGATTCGGGTCCGGGTTCGGGTCCGGGTCGGGTCGGGATTATTGACACCCCTACATACAAGCATTGGGATAAAAAAGCGCTTACGATTAGAGGTGCACATTTCGGTTATAAACTCTAAACCGAACTGTTTTTAAAATTGGTTTCGGTTCGAGTCAAATGGTCAAAAATTGCTTATGACTCAAACCTTCAAACCGGTTCGGTTTGAATATGGTTTTGGACATGAAAAAGCGGTTCCATGACCTTGAACCGGTTCGGTTTAAACCGGTTTGAGACCAAGCGGTCCGGTTTAAATCGGTTCTTAAACCGGTTAACATCTAAACATGCAAACCGGCTTTCAAACCGTCGGTTCGGTTATACTAAAACCGGATCTAAAAACCGGTTTTTGGAAAACCGTTTTCTTTTTTCGGTTCGGTTCAAAAACCGGTTAATTTGTGCACCTCTACATACGAGCATCGAACATTGTGGCATAAAAGCATACGAAAATGGAGACAAAAAAATATAAGTGCATACAGGCATCGGTACTATTAATAATTAAAAATAAAAAATCAAAATTATTGAAAAACCAGATCAGCTAAGATCAAAGATAATTCTAAGGGCTATAAACCTAAGCACAAAATCAAATATGCACATAGAAGGATTACTAAAAAAACACCTAGGAAGTTTAAAGGGCAAAGCAAAGACTCTTTATTCCTAAAACGTGAGAAAAATCGTCAACAAAACACAACGCAAGAAAAAAATGAATCAAAAACTAAAAGTTACTTATAGATCCTAGACACCAAACTAGCTCGTAACAAAAGCCGACTTAGACCTTAACCGCCTATTTTTATCATCCTTCACCGGAATAATCTTTCAACTCTCTTGTAACGAATTTTGAATTAAGTGACCATTCACGAACGATTTTTTTGTTTCTCTTGTATTTGTTTTCCACTCGGTTGCTTTTTTCTTTCTTCTCGACAACTCTACTTTGATACCATTTGTTGGAATTCGTCACAAAAAGGAATTTAACGACAAAGCCAAAATATAATGACTCATTAATCTTTTCAACCTCCTCCAAATATTTGGTAACTCTCCGGGTAACGGAATTTCTTTGCAAGAGTGCATTAACTTGTTTACCAATAACTTCTACTAAAATAGGCATAGACAATTTTTCTCAAATGTGAATATTTTTAGAACGGGTTTTCGTTATCACATATGCAGAATATCGTATCGATGATACGTGGCAAATCTTGTTCTATCAAGGCAGGAAGGTCTCAAACTTACTTGTATTTCATTGGGAGTGTTTGTTTAAGCCTATTTTTGGGCTTATTATTTCATTAGATGCCGGCTTATGTTTTTAAGCCCGAAATTTCTAGCGTATTTTAACATTTATGGGCTTATATAAACTTGTTATATCATAAAGATTATATAAGCCTATAAAATTCAAAATAAGCCGGAAAACTAGGCTTATATGAATTATTCATAATCACGTAAACCAACGGTCCAACAGGCACAAAAATAAACTTAAACAAACACTTCGTAAGTAAGATTACGAGAATTATAAAAAACGTTAAAATATAGAGTTAAATGGTTGATTATAAGAGTAGAGAATTTATAAAGGTGTTTAGAAGCAATTAACATACAAATCAAACAACTATGAAACATATAAGTTATTTGTGATGCTTGAAGGAAGAAGGCCAAAATCAAGGGAATAATAATGTCAAATTGGCAAAAAATAAAAGGCAAAATAGAATGGAGATGCGGGGTATCGATCACCGTACCTCTCGGTAGCTAAGCGAGCGCTCTACCATCTGAGCTACATCCCCGTTTTTTATTCTAGGACCCTTTTATAAATCAAAATAGGAAAAGATAGAGTTAAGTCACTTATGAATTAGTGATGAACCAACATTTACCAATACTAGAAAAGTAGCACAACTAATGAAAACAGAATTGTTCATTTAGATTTAGATCAACTAATTGAAAGTATATCTAAGTTACTTCGTTTATCTAAAAAAAAAAAAAAAAAAAACCTCCATTTATAGCAACACTAATGAATTGAAGTTAATAGTAGTCAGATAAGGATGTGTTATAGTTAATTTGAGTTTGTATTTTTGTTTCCTTCACACATCTAATGCATGAGTTTTGTGAGGCTTTGTGACGTCTTCTGTTTAGGTGTGGGGTTTTATTCTTATAGGGTGTGTTCCATGGTGACTGACTTGCTGTTGTGTTGGTGTTGTATATATGTTCTTGTTTGCAATAAAATTCATGCCTTACAAAAGAAAAGATAGTAGTCAAAGATAAAAATTAGTATTTTTTATGTCTTATGTTATCTATAAAAATCAGCATAGTTGATCATGACTAGCTCATGCATGACGAATCCGATGTTCAGACAAGCAGAAGTTAGATGAAACATCACTCTATATGGCAAATTGTTAATTATATGATTCTTGAATACGTTAAAGAAATAACAAAAAAGAAACATACGAAGGGATCTTTTATTTGCCCCCATTTTTTAACATTTATTCAGTAATAATCTTTATACAATGGAAATATGAAATTATATCAGATCTTTGATATCATGGACTTCTAGATTGATGACGATTGTGCAGTAAGGGTGTTTAAGTTCAACGAAAGGATCCGGTCTAGGTATATACAGTATACCTTTGTATGTGTCGTTAAGAGCATTAATTAGTGTATTACAGGCACCATGTGTGTTACAGGCACCATTAACGACCACTTTTAGGTGTGTACGTATACCTTTGTATCTTTGTTCGTATTACAGGTACAATGGCGTACCTCTACTAAGTCTTCCATTTTGAAAAGGGTTTAAGCTATTAAATAGCCACGTATTTTCTCCAATGTCCTGATATGGTACGTGTACTAAATTTCGTTAATTAAATAGTCACGTACTTTTGATTTCGTGCTAATATAGTACATGAGTAACTTTTTGACCTGCTAAACTTGACAAAAAGTTATTTTTGAGCAAAAATGGTCCCTCGTGGTTTGTTTCTTTTGCAAAAAAGGTCCCTTGTGATTTTAAAGAAAGTTTTTTTAAAAAAAACGAACGAAAGTTTTTAAAAAAACTTTTTAAAAAAGTTTTTTTAAAAAAAAACGTAAATTTTTTTAAAAAACGAACGAAAGTTTTTTTTTAAAAAAAAGTTTAAAAAAAAACGTAAATTTTAAAGAAAGTTTTTTTTTTAACGTAAAGTTTTTTTAAAAAAAAACGTAAATTTTAAAGAAAGTTTTTTTTTATAAAAAAAACGAACGAAAGTTTTTTAAAAAAGTTTTTTTTTTTTTTTTTTTTTTTTTTTAAACGTAAATTTTTTTAAAAAACGAATGAAAGTTTTTTTTTAAAAAGTTTTTAAAAAAGGTTTTTTTTTTTAAAAAAACGTAATTTTTTTCAAAAAACGAACGAAAGTTTTTTTTAAAAAAAACAAAACGTTAATTTTTAAAAAAAGTTTAAAAAAAAACGTAAATTTTAAAGAAAGTTTCTTTTTAAAATTTAAAAAAAAACTTAAAGTTTTTAAAAAAAAAACGTAAAAAACGGACGAAAACGGATAAAAAACAGACAAATAACATAAAAAACGGGCGAAACATATAAAAACGTGGAATGAAAACGGACAAAAAACGTAAAAATTAGGCAAAACGGATAAAAAACGAATGAAACGGATAAAAACATAAAAAAAAAGTGTCGAAAACGGATAAAAAACAGACAAAACGGACAAAAACGTAAAAAAACGTGGGGAAACGGATAAAAACGGACAAAAAACGTAAAAAAATGTGGGGAAACGGATAAAAAACGAAAGAAAACGGACAAAAACGTAAAAAAGGGCGAAAACTATTATCAATGGAGGGACTAACTAGCGAAAACTATTATTTGAAAAAATAGGACTAACGGTGCAAAAATTATTAACGGAAGGACTAACGGTGCAAAAAAAATGTACAAGGACTTATTTTGAAAAAAACGCAAAAGGACCGATTTTGCAAAAAAAACAGACCACAAAGGACCATTTTTGCTAAAAAAATTAACATTTCACACTTTGGTAACCGGTTTTACCGGTAGCCGGTCACTTTTGAGCATATTAGCACGAAATCAAAAGTACGTGACTATTTAATTAACGAAATTTAGTACACGTACCATATCAGGACATTGGAGAAAGTACGTGGCTATTTAATAGCTTAAACCCTTTTGAAAATTGCATATACAAGTCATTTATTAATAAGAATAACACAACAATAACGAATTTTCTAATCAACGCATTAGAAGCATCCATACATGAAAATCATATATAAATGGAGCAGGTAAGAAGTTACATTAAAATTAATCAAAGAATTACATGATACGCTAAAAGAGAGTTGACCAAGTGCTTTTAGCTCTCCAATTTTATTTAGTCCAAATGACATGCTTAGAAAACATGCATAATAACGATACTAGCATATAAGTGCCAATACATAAGCTAACTAACATCAAAACATGACTACAAACCCAAAAAAATTACTACAAAACAAATGACCATATATCTCCAAAATGTCTTTATAGAACTTCTGATCTTCAAACTAAGCAATCTAAACCTCACATTTTCCCTAATAAATTCCACATAGCTCCTTAATACCAAACACTTCAAAATTCATATCAGTACATGCACCACAAACCAAACCTGCAAACAGAAAAGAAATCCAACCCAAGATCATTCCTTATAACATAATTTTTGACCCAAATACTCTTCAAACAGTCATAAACCAACCAAATCCCCAAGCACTAAATTTGACCTTCCTAACATAGATACCAAACAACTAAGAGCCAAGACCAAAAACCTAGTAACCAAGACCACCGCTAGATTTGTATACCACAAAGAACGGATAGTGGAACATATAACCTTATTAATAGGAAAGGTTAGCTCTCCAATTTGTACTTGCATGTTCTTGTATTTTCTTTCTGATCGATAATGGCTTCCATAAAAGAGTTTGATCATCTCAAAATTCCACTAAAAGATATTAAATCTGCCACAAACAACTTTGGACCCGAAAATTATATCGGTGGAGGTGGATTTGGGAAGGTTTACAGAGGAGAACTTCTCTTATCGGAGAAGCTTATCATGGTTGCAGTAAAACGCTTAGATAGTGCACTTGGGCAAGGACCCCCCGAGTTTTGGAAAGAGATCATGATGCTTTCCCGTTATAAACACGAAAATCTTGTCTCACTCTTAGGTTTTTGTGACGAGTTTGGTGAAAATATCCTTGTGTATGAGTATCTAGCTAACAAAAGTCTCGACATGTATCTGAGTAGCAAAGATCTTTCTTGGAGTCAACGTCTTAATATATGCATCGGGGCAGCACGTGGACTACAATATCTTCATGACCCTGAGGGGACTCAACAAAGAGTCTTACATCGTGACATCAAAAGTGCGAACATCTTGCTTGACGAAAATTGGAAAGCCAAGGTTTCAGATTTCGGTCTTTCCAAATTTGGCCCTGCTAACCAACCATTTACATTTCTTGTCTCCAATACGGTTGGAACATTTGGGTATTGTGATCCACTATACATTGAAACAGGGTACTTGACAAAAGAGTCAGATGTTTATTCGTTCGGTGTGGTATTATTCGAAGTTCTATGTGGAAGGTTTTGCATAGAAAATCATGATGATTTTCGTAGATTTTTGCCTACATTGGCGCAAAAGAGCTACAGAGAAATGAAATTAGATACAATTATCTTTAATTGTCTCAGAGGTCAAATTTCACCAAACTGTTTATACACCTTCTCGACAGTTGCATATAGATGTTTACAAAGAGATTACAAAGAGCGTACGTTAATTGGTGAAATCGTAAAAGAACTTGAGACTGCACTTGAATATCAAGTAAGTTTAATAAACTTTGACTCTTCTATTAACATAACATTGCAAACATGCTTTAGGATTCATTTAATTAACACAACCTGTATATTTCTTTTTGTTTATTCATGTCTTTTGAAAGGAGTCTTGCACTTGAAGTTGATTGGGTATGGATCGGATAAGTTGGAAGAATTTGATGACATATTACTTGGCTTAAATTTATATCTGGTTTTAATTTTAATGTAATATCTAATTTTGATAGGTGGAATATGAATATGAGATGGAGCAAAAGTTGAAAAATTCATTGGTAGATGAATTCGACACTGAGGAATTTTGGAAGACAAAACTGCAGCCGGACAGTGAAGACATAATGAAGAAGTTAAATCCAATCGCGGTCTATACTAACAAGAAGGAACTCTTCTCCCTTCTTCATAAAGGAGTTTTCTTTGATAATCGTGAAAGGGTAAATTTTGGTATATACTCTACATATTTCGTTAATACTTCGCTATATTTACTAGAAATCAAATTGTAGGTCTTTCAATTAAACGAAGATGGAATAAAATGTGAACTCATATCAGCAAAAAAAATTCTAGTTAGAAACTCAAGATCCTATATTTGGCAATCTGGAAGGAAATTCAGGTTATGCCTCTATACTTTTGTTCTTAAAGTTTCTTTCTATTTTATTTTTTACAACAATAAAGTATGACAATCTTGACTAAAGTTAGTATATACTAGTAGAAAGAATTGCTGAATTTTTTCTAATTTTCTAAAGTCTATTGGGTCCTAATTTAATTGGATAAAAAGTTCTACAAGATAATATTAAAGACAAATAAAAGTCCATGCCTAATTCAAGGACATATCAAAACTGAGTTCTATGCTTGTTTATCAAATCAACAAAAATGGTATCATAGCATTACTCAAACTCGGGACACTCATTTCTTCCACCATCACAGCTTTATTGTGAACACTACGACCAATCCAACGCCACCGTGTTATTGTCACCACATGTTAAGTTGTGGAGATCGTCAAATGACCTAGCTAGCTTTGATTAGGCACATGTGATACACACCTGATACACAATTGATATCCCTATCACTTTTCGCTTTTTCCCCATGTTTATAGCATGCATAAATTTTAATGGATGCAGATTTTCTAAGGCGGCAGTATTTCCTTATAGTGAGCGACTTAACATTCATTGTAGAATAAGTACTAGCATGTTGTCCTCTGGCATCATGTATGCAGCTAGCTTAGTCTTTTCATATCAGAAGGGGCGTGAAGATGCATTGGTCGAATCGTCTAAGTTGGTTAGGTTATATTGGAAATGTGAGAAGTTGAACGTATCATCTACACATATCGCAGAACGATCAAGATATGGATGGTTGAAGATTAGATTGTGGCATTTCATACATGGCCACACAAATGCTGATTTTTACATTGTATTAGATAAAATTTCATATTTTAAGGAAGAACAAGACATTTCGAATATCTTGCTTCACCATATTGAGTTTGAGCCAGTACCTATGGTAATTTACGTTCTTTTGAACAAGAAATATTATATAGTTCTTTATTCCTTTCATTGTTCTCGTGCTTGAAATTTCCTATGTGTGTTTACCCTGACAATTAATGCATTTTGCAATTAAATTTAAAGACGAAAAGACGCATTGGGATTCAAGGAATAGGTGTCTCCATCTCAGGTGAAGATGTGGATTGGGAGAAAAATGTGCCAAGTGATTATCAAGGTATAATTAGTAGATCATCCATGACTTTGAAGCAGACCACCAAAAAGGAGCTTTACTTTCTTCTATATATTGGGATACTTATAGATGATGGCCAAAAGGTAATCAACAAAATGTTCCGGAATTTAGATTATATTTCTTTAGAATTGTTATGATAAGAATTAACAAACACCTAATTTTATAGTATTTTCTAATACACTTCTTAGTTCTTACCCATTTTGAATATATTTGATGAGCAGTGGCTTTCCCTATGCAAATCCACTGGTGGAAAATGTCATATGCTACCAGCTACAGAAATTTTATGCTCCAATGAACGTGCGCATAGATTCTCCGTCTCGGGATCAAGGTATATTCTTCTTGCCTCATGAGCCTTATGACTCTTTATTATTGTATTGACATAACTCTAGTTTCTGTAAGGTACTGATTAATTTGTATATTTGCACCGACAGGTTCAAAGAGGTGATACAACTACAACAAGGCACATATGCATTCAAGTGCAAAATTGAATCAGATATGTTCTCACCTAGAAATTTATATGCGTGCTATCTTGTCTTTAAATTTCTTGACTCCCGTAAGTCGCTTGATGATAGACTTTTCTTTAGAGTATCATACAACTTGGATATAGAACCTGTAGGTTACAAAATTGCACATTTGAGCTTTCCTGAACCTATCAATATTCCGCTAATCAAGCCAAAGAACTATAACACCTCCGGCGAATCATCAAACATACCAAAAACCAAGTTTCCTAGAATGCCAAAAACATGTACAGACGATAGCATGCACAGTTGGATGCAGCAGAGGGACGATGGCTGGATGGAGGTTATCTTGTGCAAACCATTGCATAAACTAGAAGATCATAAACTACTTGATGTGTTTTTGAGAAGTGCGGGAAGCACTTTGGATGGTGTTATAGTTCAAGGCATTGAGTTTAGGCCGATGCAAATAGACGTATAGTATTTGTAACAACTAATTGATATGCTTTTTCCATTTCAACTTGTATGTTGTATTTTCATTCGCTAGCGCATTACTAATTTTAATACCTAGATAATTTCTTTTATATCATAATTGTAGATTAGACAGATTCATTTTCTAAAATCTTTTTGAATTTAGGAAAATCTCTTTTCATTCCAATTTTTATGTCTGTTTCACGGGATCAATGTTTTTTCACACTCTTTAATCACTCATAGATGTAGGAGATCAATACCTAATTGGCTTTACCGGAACAATGATCTGGTTTCTTGTTTATTAACCTTTGAATACATCTTTTCTAGCTCCTTGCCTGTTGTGTTTATACCTTTTACTGTAAAAAAAAAAAAAAAAAAAAAAAAAAAAAAAAAAAAAGATATGTTAAATAGCATACAGTTCACTAGTTGGTATAAGTAGTCATAAAACTTAACTGTTGATTGAATGCAGAAATCTTGCTACAGTGAGCATCAATCACTTTTGATACAAGTTAAAAAAACTTTCACGAAAATGGGACATCCTGGGACTAAAGCAAGTTTGCGATACACAGGTTTGCAATGGTTTCACTTCATAATCTTGAAATTGATCATATCCACTACTACAAAAAAGGGCATAGAGCCCGGTTAAAAAGGTGCAAAGAGCCCGGTTTTGCATGAGGGCACAAAGGGGGAGGGACTCTATGCGAAAACAAATAGAGCCCGGTTTTGAAAACGGGCTCTATTATATGTTATAGAGCCCGGTTTTCTATCAAAGAACATGGCTCTATATGAACAAAAAAAAATTAAAAAAAAAATAAAAATTCAGCCATGAAATCCAATTCTTATTGGCCAAGTGAACAATGTATTGATTCAGATAAGAAAATATTCACTAATATTACAGCATACTTTCTATTGGTAGTCCCGTTAACTTTGTTCTTTTTTCGAGAACCTTTGACCTTTGACTAGGGGTGGAAACGAGCCGAGTCGCTCGTGAAAAGCTCGGGATCGGATCGATAAAAAGCTCGAACGAGCCGAGCCTAAACGAGCTCGAGCCCGAGCTCGAGCCTAAGTTTGGGCTCATTTAATAATCGAGCTCGAGCCCGAGCTCTATACAAAAGGCTCGTTTAGGCTCGCGAGCCTAAACGAGCCCTAGAAATATATACGTATATATATTTTCTATACGTATAACCGTGTTAACGAGCTCGAGCCTTGTGTTAACGAGTCGAGCTTTGTGTTAACGAGCCGAGCTCGAGCTTGTGAAAAATTTCACGAGCGGAGCTCGAGCTCAAAATGTGAGGCTCGAAACGAGCTCGAGCTCGAGCTCGAGCTTTTTATATATAAACGAGCCGAGCTCGAGCCTAAACGAGCTCGAGCTCGGCTCGGCTCGTTTTCACCCCTACCTTTGACGTCTCAGGAGCTATCTGTTCATTGGAGGATCAAGGAGCAGAAGTGGGAACCGTCTTGGTAGTCCCATTAGTCTCATCCTTTTGACTCTTCGTTTTTTTTCTTAGTCTGAGTAGTAGTTTTATCCTTCTTTTGAGAAGCTGCAACCTTTGTCTGAGCATCTGCAGCAGCAGTCCGGGCAGCTGTACTCTTCGTGACATTGTGAAAACCGTTCTGAGTTGGAGGTATATGCACTCGTGACAAAACGTTCTGAGGAACCCTCTGCTTAAAAACTGAGCATGCCTTTTATCATCATACGCCGATCTTTTTATCTTTATCGGATAACAGATTCCATGCTTGAGAAACGAGCTGGAATGCCCCTTCTGCATCTATAGACTTGTTCTTGTCGGGATGAAGTGATAAAGCTAGTTTTCTATAATGTTTCTTCACTGTATCATCATCAGCTAATGGGTTCAATCCAAGTAAACGTGAAGATTAGGCAATATTCTGGCCCGAGCTAATGCTTAACCAAGCTACTGCTTTTGATCGCGATTCTCAAAACTGATACAGATATACCAAGTTGATAGATTAAGCATAACGCACATGTATAAAGTATTCATAGAATGATTTCTAGCAGAAGTAAAACCATAGTAAACTATACCAGAATCCAAACACCTATTTTCCTCATTGTCACAACTAAAAGTTTTACTGTATCCAAATACCCTGTTCACCAGTCACAAACAACCAACTGGACTTTTACAACCCGTTTTCTAATAATCTATTGCTTTTCATTTTATTTATTTCCCATTTGACCTATAATCATTTGGTTAAAATAAAAATGTAGTTATTTTGTGATCAATGTAACCGCACTTTTAGCATTTTAGTTAGTATAATTTATTTAATTAAACTGCTTCATAATTAAGACACCTAAGTTATCACTAAACTCATAGTGATGTTCTTTTTCGTATGAAGGTTATTGTGGTAACTAAACAATGGAAACAATACATCCGTGAACTTAGGTACAAGCTAAATAGTACGTTACTAGAGTTAATGGCAGACTTAATGGTCATGTTCGAGATAAAATGTATTTGGAGTAAAGAACAAACCTTGACGAAACAAACATGGAAATGAAGCCTGAGCAACGAAGCAGCCATACGAGCCTCTTTTGCTACAACCTTTGTTCAACTTCAAAGCATTACATGCAGGCTGCAGCCATGGTGACATTTACCTGTTTAGTTGTTCTTATCTGATCCTTTGTCCGTCCAAGCAGATAATAACCACCTTCAAAGAATTTAAATGTATTTACTACTGAATCAGAAAAGAAATTCATGCATATAAAAAATTGTATTTTGCGTCAAAGTACCTTGATTTTTGTAGGTTGCAAGGACATCATCTGTGATTTCACTGAGTTTTTTGAGCAAATAAACCTTCAGAACCACCTGTTTATTAGATGCAAAAGAGAATTGTCATCATGAGTATACATCAAATTAACTAACAAGAGCAATTCCTAGTTGCACTAAACTAATGACTTGTAGAACGGAAGGAAGCTAGGAACAACGATAACAAGTTCATTTTAGTTCATGTAGTATTACTAAACTGTTACAGTAAGTTTTCTCTTACAAATCAACTAATAAAGGGGGTCCAATCCAAACATTTAAATAAGAAAGTATCATGTAAACTATAATCTACATACATTTTTTAAGCACACCTGCAAAAGCTGAATGATATTGTTAAAAGATATCTATAGCTTGATAAGCGACGCCACAACCCAATCATAGGGGCGGATTTTGCCAAGAAAAACAAGCTCCAAACTAAGACTTGGAACATGGAAGTCAAAGTGGTGACAAACCTGAGGTTTGGAAAATGGATTAGAAGAGCAAATGACCCATCCATCCTGCAAATTTTAATACTTGAATCAAATACAGTTCAAAAGAATCAAAACACAAGTCTGAAAAATCAAATACATACCACTCCACATAGACAAACCTATACTACCTCTGTGCTGATGTGTAACTTCATAAACGACATCACCAGCACGGAAAGCACACAATGTCCTGTTGTTGAAGTAATTATTACGTTGGGAAAAAATGAACAATTTATTAAAGATAAGTCCACGTTTCCTCTCATTTGTATAACTGAGGGAAAAGTACTCACTTTGGCCTTGAACACTTTGAGTAATGGACTCACGAGAACCTGCAATTGAATGGGACAGATTAACATCTAAATAACTGATGCAACATCTAAATTTCAAGAAAAAAGTATGATTAACATCTAAATAACAATAAAACCAACTAACCAAGTTCAGAAGACTCAATTACTTCTACCAAATAACTGATGCAAATACCACAAACACAATCCCTACATCAGTAACCCCATCAACAATTATGCCTAAAATTAACACTAAGTTCCACTTAAACCTCAAAGTAACACTACACATACAGTCCATTCATTAACCCCAAAAATTAAACAAATTCAGAATCAATACCTTATAAAAACATATAACCAACGGAACTAAATTCAGAATCAAAATTCACAACTTCATTTATGAGATACTATAATGATTAATTGAACAAAAACATCAATTGTACCTCTTTCGAATCAAATCTCTTGCAATGGTGGCTGTGACGAAGGTGGCTGTGACGGCAATGGTGTGCGGCGCTGGTGGTGGTGGTGTGTGTGACAGTCGTTAAGAGATTAGGGTTTTGCTGGCTTGGTGTGTGTGATGAAGGCGGTAAAGTGGTGTGTGAAAAGGGGGAAAAGAGATTAGGGTTTGTGTGTAATGAAATTTGGGGAGGGAAATAACCCGCCCTTGGGTTTTGGATTTTGGATGAAATTTTTGATGAAATTTGGGGAGGGAAATAAGTGGGCATTGTAATAGAGCCCGGTTTTATGGAAGAAAAACGGGCTTTAATAATCTTAATCATAAAACCCGGTTTTAGTAAAGAGAAGGGGGCTCTATATAAGGAATAGAGCCCGGTTTGTACGCAAAAAACGCGGCTCAAAACTTTTTTCGCATAGAGCCCGGTTCTATCAGGAAAAACATGGCTCTATACCCCCAGAATCCTTTTAGAGCCCGTTTTTTATAAAAAAACGGGCTCTATTAAGGGAGCTCTATGTCCTTTTTTGTAGGGGTGGCAATTCGGGTCGGGTTCATGTTGGCGGGTTCGGGTTGTCAGGTTGGCGGGTCAGAAAATCCCAACCCAAACCTAACCCATTTAAATAATCGGGTCAGCTATGTCAACCCTAACCTGTTTAGACACAACCCGAACCTAACACATTTAACCCGTATAATATACTTGGGTTGGCGGGTTAAATAGGTTACACGGGTTGAATATGTTAAACAGGTTGAATCGGTTCAGCGGGTTTCAGGTTGACCCATTTAACCCTTTTTATATATAAAAGTTGGCATATTACACGAATTAAATAGGTTAAACAGGTTGTCGGGTCGGCACGTTTAATACATTTAACCCGCATAATAAAATATAAATAATTTTGAATTTATGAAAAAAAATCTTAAGCGGGTTGGCGGGTCGACCCGCTTATTTTATTCCCAACCCGAACCTGACCTGTTTAATAAACGGGTTAGATAGGTCGACCCAAACCTGACCCGAAATCTATTTAGCACAACCCGAACCTGTTAACTTTCGTGTCGTTTCAGGTCGGGTTTCGTATCGGGTCAAAAATTGCCACCCCTACTTTTTTGTAGTAGTGATCGTTGTATAAAATATCCAGAGACTAGAAAGAAAATGAAAACGTCGCCACGGCACATTACTTTAAACATGTGAGTAACTAAGTGCCATACTTTCGGTAAACCGCAGTAATGATAAACTTTTGGTGGTTTTAATATTTAGGTTGAAGGATTCATGAGGCAATGGGGTGATAGCAAAAACTCAGACCATACCAGAAAATTGTATACAGTTTAAAAGGGTAACTTACGGTAGCATCATCAACCAGTCCTACGACCAACATGAGAAAAGTTAATCGCGTGATACCATGATTATATGGATTCGGAGACAAGATTTGAACCATCACCTCTGTTTTACATTTCATGTCTTCAACCACTGGAGTACTTGGCTATTATCGCTCAAAACAAGGTGTTCGAAGTTACCTCTGAAATATTATTCGATAGTTCAATCCAAGTTGATTTTCTAATCAAACACAAAATTTAAACTAAAACATGATGCTACTAGCGAGGCCAAAAAACATATCAAGAAAATTATTTTTCGTGGCAATAGATTCATCAGGTCTCTTTAACTGCTTAATACATTCTTTCAAAATAGATGTGTCATGCTCAATATCGTCATACAAAAACACGACAATTTCCGTGCAACATTTGAACGGCTATACAACTGTTCGATCTCCTTGATATTTTCATTTTTTATATTGCCGCCTGGGGAGTAGAGACCTTTTCTAGTAGTTCGTCCCTTAAAGTACTATCCCATCACCAAAAAATCCGTAATCAATTCGCTTTGTTTATCAACGAAACGAGATTGTGTCGTAAAACCCAATGGGTCCATATTTATTAAGTTTTGGGTTTAGGGTTTTTTGTTTATAATTATTTGAACCGAGATATGAGACATTTTATAGGAAGGTGACTTGGGCATAGACGGACCTTAATGGAGATCGGGGAGGGCCACGGCCCTCTCAAAACTTTGAGGTTTTACTTATATTTGCTTAAAGGAAATACAATTTTGACCCTCCCAAATTAACTTATATAGCACTCGGTCCTCCCAACAAATTCACCCAAGTTCCGTCTATGGACTTGGGGGAGGCGAGAGAATACAAAAAGCCATCATTAAAACTATGAGATGATTGCGAATGTGAAACGAAACACGTACTTTCTCTATTTAAATAAGATTGTAAAACATAAATTATGAAACATCTGTGAAATATAACCTTAACTTCTCCAGTTTCTCTATATAAACACCTTGGTAATTGAGTTATCCCATCTTTAAATACATTTACTAAAAATTATTCCTTCACAACGCAATGACTTTGTCTATCCGCTTATTTCATAATATAAACCACATTTTTCTACTCCTACATACCACATGGATTCATCAACTAAAAAAGGTCATCTATAGACGTTGTGAGGAACTTTCCGTTCTAATACTCGAAGGTCAACGACAGAGTTCACGGACACCATTAGATTTCATGTACAATGCTACGAGCTATCCTTGAAATCGGATGTTGTTCTGTTACAAATGGAGTTACTTCACTGAACCAGTTTGTAGAAATGGGATATGAGACTCCCATTTGCTATGCATCACATTCATGTAGAAAATCGTGGGGCTTAAGTAAATTCTATTCCCGTGTTCTCAACCTTATTTGATGAAAAATGTCAAACACCCGTGGCAAATGAAAATCGTGGGGCTTATGTCAAACATGTGTTATTTCTTACACAATAGAGTAACATAATATTTGACAGAGGCTTTGCTACTTTTCTTCTGCATATTACGGCTGGGTGACTTTAAAAAAATGACGATAAGAAAAATATAATGAACATTTCATGCTTAGGACAATATCATTTTCTTTTCTCTCTTCTTTGGCTATGAAGAGGAAGAAAACATTGAAGCACAACATGATACCTTCATATTTTACAGCAACTTTGACGCCAATCAATAAAGCACAACACGAGAAACAAAAGATAAAACCGAAGTCACTAAAGCACTACACAAAATTAGAAGTTTAGGATTCTTAGATATTTCGCCGTATTTTTTTCTAAAAGTGGTTATTGTAAAATTAAATTCAATTCAATTTAAAATTATGTTCAATTCAGTACATACCCGTTACGTTTTACATAGCTAGTGCAGCCTTAATTGTTAACAACGATATTGTCACACGACATAAAATTATCATGGGAAAATGGTTGAAGCGGACCGGATGTGTCTAGAAACCATCAAGATGTAAAGTCGTCAAAATAAGTATTCTGAACATGTATGTAGAACCGTGGAGGGGAGTGAATATGTTTTTTAAGATTGCATGCTAGTGTGTGAACAAATAAACAATATAAATCGTAAGTAAAGAGTTAAGGGAAGAGAGATGTAATGGAGTATAATGCATTCGTCTATGTATATTTTTAAATTTTCGTGTGTACCATAACAATGTCAATACATTCATAATATATTATCAAGATCAAAATAAGCGCGGAAGCACACGATATATACATCAATGCAATTACGGATCTAGTCATGTAATGTAAATTAATCATTAATGAAAATTACTACATAAGTTTTGTCTATAATACATGCACCAAAATAATTATAAGTTTATAACGTAATTACAAGAACATGTAAACATAAACCGAGTACTTACTTGGTTCAAGAAAACGTAGATAGGATCCTCGGGCACTATCCTATATCCGATCTTCCAACTACAAGTCCAAGAACACCACTAGTTGTGACAAGAAACTCCAACCTCTAAAGAGTGAATACACATACTCTTTTATTGAATCCCTCGTTCACAAGATACTTGTAACAACACAAGAGCGATCAGAAAGTAATCAAGAAACCAAGAACAAGATCAAAATGATTTGTTCTTGGTCTTGTGATGGTCGACCGAATGGGAGGACCAAGGGGGGGGGGGATAAAAGTGGTTAGGTTATGTAATGTCTAAAATGAAATAGTTATGACTTAGTTCTTAAATAAGGCACTAGTCATATTCCTTCCTAATTTAGCTCCTAATCAAAATAAACTAAATAACAGATACCATATTTTATTTCTTTTCACTTAAAACGTCCCATAATGTGACTTACACAAGTCACGCCATTCCCGATTACTTGTCGGTTTGTTAAACGTGTTAGGTCAATTTCCAAATTCGTAACTTTGCTGCCAATTTGTTGTGGTATATATATGATGCAGGTTTTACTGACCAAGTTTTAATATTTATAAGTGTCTCGTTTACCTATAGTCTACCTTATGCACTAACGGGCAGTGTATCCGATCGTGTGTAGTGTAGTAATCAGTAAAACCGAGGTCGTCCCAAGAGCTATGTGAACGGATTCTAATTAAGTCTATTTGTCACTGGTTTTAATTGGTTTTAAGGTTTGAAATGATTAATTAACTAATAAGACTAGAAAAGACAGAAAGCAAATAAAGGCAAGGGTTGTGATCAATAGGGGAGAAGTGTGCTAACATAGTTACTCATCCTATCATATTATATTCACGTCTAGTTACTTCCAATTGATTCAAGTGGGAGTTTAGGTCGCTAGGACAACATTTGGTCAGTTCGTCCTAACCTATCAGCAAAGGTTTCCACCGGAGATCAAGCTACTACCCTTGAAAGTCCAGTTGTTTTTAGTCCCCTAAGCCAAGTCATTAAGCTCCGCTACATGCAAGATTCTTAACAATGAGTGCCCGGGCGCTAGCATCTTAGACACTCATCCCTAACTTCTTAAGTTCATCCAAACGGCAGGTGATCATTTGGTTAGTTCGCACAAGCGAAGAAGGGTCGTCAGTTGGTCAATTCTTACCCTTCCCACTCAGTCTACCTACTTAGGGTCAGTTGGTCAATTCTCCTAACCAACTAGACACTACCGCCTTTCAAAACTACCGAAGCAAGGGTAGCTACCAACAAACTATGCATGCATACAGTAGAAACAATTATACAGAAGCAATGTAAACATAAACATAACAATTAAGGATTCATAACTAGGCTAGCACCAGAGGTGCTTAGCCGATCATATTAAATGAAACAATCAATTCAATGTTTGACATAATGAAATACATGAATCGAAATTAAAAAGAAAAGATAATCGCTAATGCTTATCGTCCCAAGAGCTATGTGAGCGGATTCTAATTAAGTCTAATTATCACTGGTTTTAATTGGTTTAAGGTTTGAAATGATTAATTAACTAATAAGACTAGAAAAGACAGAAAGCAAAAAAAGGCAAGGGTTGTGATCAATAGGGGAGAAGTGTGTTAACCTAGTTACTCATCCTATCATATTATGTTCACGTCTAATTACTTCCAATTGATTCAAGTGGGAGTTTAGGTCGCTAGGACATCATTTGGTCAGTTCGTCATAACCTATCAGCAAAGGTTTCCACCGGAGATCAAGCTACTACCCTTGAAAGTCCAGTTGTTTTTAGTCCCCTAAGCCAAGTCATTAAGCTCCGCTACATGCAAGATTCTTAACAATGAGTGCCCGGGCGCTAGCATCTTAGACACTCATCCCTAACTTCTTAAGTTCATCCAAACGGCAGGTGATCATTTGGTTAGTTCGCACAAGCGAAGAAGGGTCGTCAGTTGGTCAATTCTTACCCTTCCCACTCAGTCTACCTACTTAGGGTCAGTTGGTCAATTCTCCTAACCAACTAGACACTACCGCCTTTCAAAACTACCGAAGCAAGGGTAGCTACCAACAAACTATGCATGCATACAGTAGAAACAATTATACAGAAGCAATGTAAACATAAACATAACAATTAAGGATTCATAACTAGGCTAGCACCAGAGGTGCTTAGCCGATCAGATTAAATGAAACAATCAATTCAATGTTTGACATAATGAAATACATGAATCGAAAGTAAAAAGAAAAGATAATCGCTAATGCTTATCGTTAGGGAGTGATTTCTCCCTTGGAGATGGCTCCGTATGCTCCTCAAGATCTGCCTTCCACGTTCTCTGCTTTTTGGTGTGGAGTGAATGATGTGAAATGTAGAATTTAGGGCTGGTATTTATAGGCGAGATCTAGTTACGGCGTAACCTAAGTTGAGAGTTACGCCGTAACCTATATAAATCCGTAATAATGCTCTCGTTATAGCTGGTTACGTCGTAACACATGGAATGAGTTACGCCGTATCTTCAATACAGGTTACAATGTCATGATTACTCCATAATCATTGGAAGGAGTTACGGCGTAGCTTGTAGCGGTGTGGAACTTCATTTGACCTAATGGGTTACGGCGTAATCCTTAGTGGGAGTTACGCCGTAATCTTCTGCTGAGCTGGCCTTCTGAGTCACGCATTAGTTACGGCGTAATGTGATAGTGGAGTTACGCCGTAACTTCATCACAATGGGCATACTATGATTATTCTCTTATAAATTCTCCAAATCCGCGTTTCTTTAGCTCCAATGCTCGTAATTTACCTGAAAATGAAATATAGAGGAAAACAAGCGTAAATCCATATAAATGATATAAAATACGAGCATTATCAGGGAAAATTGACACTTAATATTCAGGACTATTTGATGTTATCAGTACACTTACAAGTAATATTAGATTTCATGCAAGCTTATGACCTTATAGGCCAATAATATAGTTAACAATAATAGTTATGTGTTTGAACCAAGTACACAAATCATTTCATACTCCCACTTATGTATGGTTGAAACATCGAGATAACTACACATGCCAATGAATATAACCAGCACGCCAATCATTTAGCCCTCAATTATATTACCAGTTGTGGTGTTTTAAAACTTATCTTTGAACGATACTAATGGTTAATTATCATTTATCCTTTTGTTACTAATACCATGTCATAATCGAGTTTTTATAGATTTTAGTCAATTCTCGTTTGAACATTCTGTTTCTCGAATCTCAATACAAATAAGATTACCGAACAATCATTGATCATCTATCAACTGATATTTGGGCTCGGCCGAGGATTCTCTTATTTTATCCTTCGAGGGGTCCAACGGTATTAAGCTTCAAACACAATTTAGAGGAACAAATTCCATTTTGACTATATGTTCAATTGCATGTATTCCATGTTATGTTGAGCTTACACTTTATAACTTCATTCTCAGGAAAGCGTTTTAGCAAACTAAGCATAACAAGTCCTACATCAAATGCAAAATATATCTCATGTCTAAGGACATGAAGATAAACCATTGTTTCAAGATTTACCATTTAATGTCTAATTCATATAGTATATCTTGTGTTCGGGTCACTGCAATATTTATCTACAATAAATATATATGAATTTGATATCAACAGTATAATATAACCAGAATTTCATATGAGTCTTAATTCGATCTTACTCTCATGCGTCGATTGACTATAAAGATTTATAATTCTATATAAAGTATTCAAGGATTTTAACATGTAAAAATGAAACTTAGTTAATCATGTTTGATAAGAGAACATACTACATATTTCTTTAATCAATTATGAAGCTAATATAATGTTTCATTATTAAATACTAGAGTTACTTATCAAATCTTATGCCATTTTCTAGTGCTTGCGGCATTATGACAATAGTTGCAGACTTACAGTGAAGTCACGTTCAATGGCGGACCTCTTTGAGGGTAGGGCAGGGTCCCGGCCTCCCCAAAATTTTCGACACCTAATGTATTATAGGTTTTAGAGTTAATTTAGTTGAGGTTACAAATAAATCTCCGATTGGACCCCCCAAAATAAATTCGGCCCCCTCAAAATAAATGGTCAAGTTCCGCCACTGGTCACGTTTGTCAAGAGTTTGAACTTTGAGAACTTTTATTGCCTTTGCCAACTTTACACACTTGTAACGGGAAGAGATCTAGTGAGAAAAGAAAATAAAATGAGAAGAGTGAGAAATATTCTTAGCCACACATTTCAAATAAAAAACAGAAATTTAAGGGGAGATGCATCTACTTTTGTAGGTGCATCTGAAATGTGCGGTTGTGATTTCTTTTCATCCTTTTCATTTCAACTTTATTTCTCATTTGATCTTTTCTCCACTTGTAACTTGCAAAAAGAGTGTTAGTTCTTCCTTTGAACTTAAAGTTCATAGGTAATTAGGATTTGCGTTTTGTTCCATTAAATGCGTTCCTAATTTAACTTACACATTTTGCTTAAAATTTATTATTATTATTATTATTATTATTATTATTATTATTATTATTATTATTATTATTATTATTATTATATATATATATTTTTTTTTTTTTTTTTTTTGATAAGGTTTCTAAAACCTATCAAAGTAATTCTTGTCCTCATCAAGTTAAAAAGATAGTCTTCAACTAGTAGAGCACTATCTCAAATAGTATTAGGAATCAAGCATCATCTAAGTTATTTAAGAAAATCGAGGATCATCCCGATCATCAAGAGAGATTTTGGTTTTAGTATAACGATTTAAGTCATGCATGTGAACCAAGAACGTATCCTTTTTAAATTTAAAGTTTATAAATTTGTGTTTTTGCTTTCATTCTTGCTAGAACCTAGATGACTAAATTGCACTCATATTCTTCCTTCTTTGATTTTCTTCTTGAGATTATTGTCCTTTTAAACAAAATTCATATCCCCATCGTATCCAAAAATCCGCACAAAAAAGGCGAAAAAGACAACCTTGATTTGTTTACCATCTCCAAAATGAACCAAAAAACGCAAAGAGGAAGAAGATGGGGACAACTTAGTCATTTCATTTTGAAATGAAAATGAACTTAAAAGTTTTTTGGCCGTCTGCAATTTCAAAACCAGAAAAACTGTGCTTACATTTTGGCTAATGACAAGGACAATTTTTGCAATTTACTCATATTATAACTTTATAAGTGAGGAAACATTCTCAAAGATATTTTTTGTGATAAGATAAATCATTATTATGATAAGGTTTCTTTCTTTTTGTTTTTTATCTATTATTCTTGAACTTCACTTTCGTTGGGTATCATGTGTCTCCTGGATTTTGACATATGGAGTTGAGATGTCTATGGTTACGCACTTTGATTTTGATGGCTAATCTTATTTAAATAGCATATCAAGTTATAGCATTTTTGTCTATATAGTTTTAAATACAAATAAATTAGAATAGTTTTATAATCATAGTCCTATCATATAAATTTGATGTAAATAAAATAAACATGAGATATAAGTAACTTAACTTTGGAGTTTGCTAAGGTAGCTCATGAGGAAGTTGAGACAACAAAGCAAGTTGTCAAGACCATATGAGAAAACTACTTCTTCTGCTTCAGGAACTCAAGGGCTAGAAAATTTTGTATATTTTATTAATTTTTATAACGGTTTTTTTAACTTGTGCGTTAGAGGCATAAGTTAAGCATATCATAAGTATACAAAAAATGTATAGAGACTACATAAAAATACATTTGTCTGTACTTTTATGTGGATCTTTATGTATTTTTTTGCGAACCCCTGATGTGCTTAGGGAGGAGGGAGTGGGCACGGGTACACCCATCGAGTACTTGAACTCGAGCGGGTACACCGCCCCGACCAAATCGAGTACTTGTATCGAGTAGCAAATTCGGCTTGTGAGCCCGAGTATGGAAGGTGATAAAGTTTGAAAAAAATGACCGTTTGAGATTATACCCAACGGCTAGTATGCTTCAAATTAAAAAAATAAAAAATAATAATAATAAAAAAAAATAAAAAATAAATTCCCTTTAAAACCAAACCTTTTCAACTCATTTTTTCAAAATAAAAACACACAAAACACAAATAAAAACACACACTAATCTTTCAAAAACACAAAACCATGGATCCAAGAAGAGGTAAAAAAACTTCCACTTCGCGTCAAGGTCGGTCTCAACCCGTTCAACCGCAACCACAACAAACTCCGTTAGGATTTAGCCAATTTTATTCTCAACCATCCCCGAATCAATTTTACGTTCCACAACCCCCATCTCCACATCAATTTTACCAATATAATATGGGTCCTCCTCAAATGAATCAACAACACTACAACATCACTACTACAAGCGAGTTCTCCCCGTTCTTAAACAATGACGATGACGTAGAGTACGTACCCGAAACACAACCACTACCAAACGAAGAAGACGAAGATGAGGAAGTTCAAGAAGTCGATCCGAGAGGGAAGAAAAAAGCATTCGCCGGGAGGAGGCCCCGTGAAGTTTGGTCTCCGGCACAAGAGGAGGCTTTGGCGAAAGCATGGGTTCAAATCTCCGAATGTGGTGTTGTCGGTAATGAACAAAAGTCCGACGGTTTTTGGAAACGGGTTCTCGAGCATTACGAGGCAACTTTGGGTTCGAGTTCACGAACTTTTCATGCGTTGAATACCAAGTGGAGAGCAATGAACACGGCCATGGGTATTTTCAACGGCTACTACCTCCAAGCAGTACAATTACATAATCTATACTTTATTATTTACAATTACATTATTTTGTTTAAGCTATACTTTTATTTTACATAATCTATACTTTATTATTTACAATTACATTATTTTGTATATAATGTAGAAACGTGCTAAGGCTAGTGGGTGCAACGACTTGGACGTGGTGAGGCAAGCTGAGTCGGATTACTATACAGCAAAAAAAAGACAATTTACTCATACCAGGGCATGGGAGGTTGTCAGAGGTCATGACAAATGGACGGAGCAAGAATGTTTTCAAGATATTGGCGGTGCGACAAGCAATTCTTCAAAAAGAAAGTCGGGGGAGTATGAATCGGCAAGCAACACCATTCCCGACATGAATGAAGACCCCACCCCTCCACTTGAATCAAGAAAGATGAAAACGAAGCAAGGCGCATCCTCCTCGTCGATCTCAAGTGTTGCGGATGAAATCAACGCCTACACACAAAAGAAGACATAATATTTGGAAGAAAAACGCGAGATGACGAAACAATTGTTGGCTACACAACTCGAGGGGGCGAAGTTCAAGAATACACAACGGGAGATGAAGTTTTTTTTGGAGCCGCATGATCACATTCGCGATCCCGCTATGTTGGAATTAGTTCTTACCCAAAAACGTGAACTTGCGGCCAAACACGGATGGGCTTGCAATTTTTAAATTGTAGTTTCAATTTTTTTTAATTTCAACTTATGTAATGTTTTTTTTTTAAGTTGTAGTTTCAATTTTTAAGTTGTAGTTTTTTTATGTATTATGTAGTGTTTTTATTTTTAATGAAATGGTATGTTTTTATTTTAAATATTGTATGTGATTTTATGTATAAAAAAAAAAAAAAAAAAAAAAAAAATGAAATTCGGGTACTAGGGTACCACTCCCTCCACTTAGGGTAGTGTTAGGGTAGAATTGGGTAGTTTTGAGTTTGAGGGTTTTTATTGGATAGAGGTGATGTGACACCCAAGGTATTAGGGTACTACTCCCTCCTCCCTTAGGTGCAAGTTAGAAAAACCCATAGTATAGATATGGGGAGTGATACTAACACCATATAAATTAATGTATACATCATAATTATGCACATATCATGTTGTAATATATGCATTATTGGTGTGATATTGAAGTGCATGCATCAATTTATTTGATCTGAGTATTAATTCCCTGTAGGTGTGACCAAACCGCTCTGATACCAATTGTTGGCCTCAATCGATGGATCAATGGTCTTTCTAACTTATGTCAAAATATACCAAGTAATAAAGAAACAATGAATCTGTAAAAGCTTTTGTATTAATCAATAAGTCATGCTTTTTCTGTACAATTTGCTATCTATTTATACAAAGTGAAAGGGTACAATGAAAAGATGTGTTGGTTGGGGCATAACTGCCATATAGCAATTATAATGTAACTGTCATTCGGCAGTTATCTTGTATCTGTCATAAACTGTTATCTTTGACTTTCTGTGTTTGACTTCTGGGTTGACCGGGTCATATGGGTGTTGACTGGGTCAATTGGGATTAACCCAATATCCCCCCCCTTAATCACAATCGCGTTGTTGTAGATCTTCAGTAGTGCTTCAAACTGCCAATAATAGGGTTGGTTCTAAATCTTCTTCGATGAGGTTTGTCTCTTCTTGTCTTTGATATCTTCGATCTCTTTTATGGCAATGTGAGGCATAATGTCCATATTCATTGCAATTATAACACTTTACTTTGCTGAAATCTCTAGGCTTTTGCGTTGCTTCATTATAATCTTGTGAGAAATTTCCTTCTTTGTCACGATTTTGGCTATGTGGTGGAATGTATCTTCCTCTTCCTTGATTATATCTTTGAGCATTGTTGTTGTGTTTTGTAAACAATAGTTTATCTTGATCTTGGAATGTTCTTCCTTTCTTTGCCTTTACTCTTTCTTCGAAGGTTTTCAATCTACCAATAGCTTCGTCTAGAGTCATTTTATCTAGATCGGAGTATTGCTCTATGGATGCGACCATGTGAATGAATCTTTCAGGTACAGAATTAAGCAATTTTCGTACGCGATTTGATTCATCAAGTGTTGATTCAAGACTTGTCATCTTTGAAGTAATACTTGTCATCTTTGCGGTGAATGAATCGATAGTGTCATCATTCTCCATTTGCAATATCTCAAATTCGGATTTGAGTGTTTGTAGTTTTGCCTTTTGCACTTGTTCCACTCCAATATTTCTAGTCTTCAATGTATCCCAAACTTCTTTTGCGCTTTTGCTATTTGCTACTTGTAATGTCATTTCTTCCGATAGTCCTTGGAATAGGTATGCCATTGCAGTCTTGTCTTGCTTTTCATCGATTTGAGTTGTAATGGTAGGCTCAATCGTTTCCCATAGACCATTTGCTTGTAAAATGATCTTCATTCTTATCGACCATATCATATAGTTTGTTGCCTTTAACAAGGGGCATTGGAAATAGGCTGTCGATCTCATCCCCTTAGTTTTATCGTTGTTCGAACTATTACTACTATCGTCTTCTTTTCCCATAATTATTTTTTAAATGTCTTAAATCTAATAAAAATACTCTTATAAAACTTTGTTAATAACTTTATAATTCCTAAAACACTTAATAATTAAAACCTAAAACTTTTAAACCTTTAAAACTATATAAAAAACTTAAAAACTTAGAAATTTCAATCTTATAAACCGTAAACTTTATTTATTTCTTATTTTAAACTTAATAAAACTTAAAACTTGTTTCTTATCATAAACCTAATAAGAAAATCTTAAAAACTTGTTTCTTATCACAAACCTAATAAGAGAACTTGAAACTTTAAAAAACTTTAAAACTTTTCTTATCATAAACCAAATAAGAAAAAAAATTTTGAAACTTAAAAAAACTTAAAACTCTAATACACTTTATAAACTTAAATCTAATTAAAAACTCAAAAAATTACTTTAAAACTTAAAACAAAAATAATATAAACTTTTCTAAATACCTATAATATACCAAAAACTTAAATAACTACTATACTATATCTTAAAAAAAGAAAGTGAAGGGTGTTTCTTGTACACTTTAAAACCTGATGGGTTAATAACCCATAGCCCTAATATGAATCTTTAACTTTGAGATAAAAAAACGTAGCCTCTCTTTCTTTCTTCTGAGATAAAACGTTTATCTCTTTCTTCTGAGATAAAGGAAACGTCTTGCTGATTCTTGATGGTTAACTGCCTGTTTGTATGGCTTTGTTAATCACTTTTCATCGTCTTCTCCGGTTTGTAGTGTTCTTCGCGATCACTTGATTCCCACAAATTGAAACTATGGTTTCGATGGAATTTGGGGTTTTTAATTTCCGAGATAGATATGGACGATTGGAGATTGAGATTGAGTCGATTGGTGACTCAATTAAACTTCTGGGCTTGATTCTTGAATCGGAACAGGTGTGTTTGTTCTAATTTGAATCTTTTAATTCTGCCCTAATTGATGACTTCGTTTAGTTTTGTTTGAATCAATATATAAACGATTTAATTCGTTTCTAATCCTATTTGGATTAATGATTCAGTTTGGGAAAAAAAAATTGCGAATGATTTTTGTTGTCGGGTTTGAGTAGTCACCTTGTGATTGTTCCCTTGATGCGCAAAAATAGGAACACAAAAATGATATCTTTGATTTGTGTTCGGTTTATATTTGCAGATTTTTTTTTATCGAGACTGTTTTCTGGAACTAAACGAATGATTATGGTAAATGATGATTTTGGTTAGTGTGACCAAACCGCTCTGATACCAATTGTTGGCCTCAATCGATGGATCAATGGTCTTTCTAACTTATGTCAAAATATACCAAGTAATAAAGAAACAATGAATCTGTAAAAGCTTTTGTATTAATCAATAAGTCATGCTTTTTCTGTACAATTTGCTATCTATTTATACAAAGTGAAAGGGTACAATGAAAAGATGTGTTGGTTGGGGCATAACTGCCATATAGCAATTATAATGTAACTGTCATTCGGTAGTTATCTTGTATCTGTCATAAACTGCTATCTTTGACTTTCTGTGTTTGACTTCTGGGTTGACCGGGTCATATGGGTGTTATAACAACTCGCAAATTTCCCTACCGATTTTCGCGGCTATTTTTTTTTTCTTTCGTTTCGAACTTTAAACACGACAAGTCACAGGATATTTTTCACCTCGACCTCGATAATAAAAACTTTATAAAATAAATATATATAAACTTTTATATTTTAATTTTCTGCTGAGCCTCTAAGCCCAACACTACCCAATCCAATTCATTTTATATTTCTTGGGCCCTCGTGTACAAACCAACCCAACATGAATCTTGGGCCTACCCTTTTATTTCTCAAACCCAGCGCACCTCTATGAATCTTAGTAACACAAATCTTGGCACTAGTATTTTGGCATGTCGTTATCTCATTTCTGTGAACGCACGAGTACCAAACAAGACATCAAAACAAAACTCATTCTTTGGTCAAAAATATCCTAGCATGCATGTGTAATCAAGACAAAAACACAAAGACTTTGCCAAGTAAAAGAAACTATATTTCTTTGTTTCTGCTTCTGCGACACAATCACAAGCAAAAAGCAAAACCAAACCATCACCACCTTGGTCCATATTTTATTTACATGTGTGTGATACCAAATGAGGAGACCAAAAGCCTAAACTAGCCACCCTACATTCTATATTATAACTCAAAATGTGAAAACTACTTTTGGAAAGTTGTTTCTTGGTTTTCTGTGAACACCAACATAAAAAAAATGAAACAAAAACAAATGGCTTCTTTTCTTTTTCTTTGAACGAGACACAACCTGGTCATTTGTATATATGTAGCGTGTGTATGTGGATCAAGGGGACACAAAAGCAAATCAAAGCTACCCTAAAACCATTTTTAAATTAAACTTATTATACATTTGACCAAGGACTTTGTAGTTCACTAAATAATATCTTAGACCTTAGTGTAATGGACCTCCAATGAGAGACAACTTGGTAACTAATCTCTATTTTTTTTTCTTTCTTTTATTCGACTGCCACAAACCAAGCGCCTCACTCAATGCTTTTTTTTTACTAGTTAGCTTAGTAGGGTACTTAATCTATTAGGAAAACCATACACTCTCCTTGTAGTCTTTCATATATTAACCTATAGCTAGGTAGGATAGACAAGATGAGAAGACAAGATGGGACATTCCTTCTTTTTCTTTTCCCTTGTTTCGGCAGCACCAACCCAACGCCACCCCTATATCTTCTTCACATCAAAATGAGACAAGACTAGCATGTTTGATATTGCAAGAGTCATACCCTCTTTGTCTATAAAAGCCACTACCTCACAAGCTCTCATTCACACTTAAACTCATCTCATTCTCACTATCTTAAACATAAAGTCGTCCAATGTGGAGACGGGTCAAGAAGGAAACGAGGCGCAAGGTTGATCATTTCGTTTGGGCATAAGGGTCGAGAGAGTAGCTTGATCACGGTCACTTCTTTTCGATATCGTCACCACCCTTTGGGTGTCGTAAGTTTCTTTCTACTTGCTTCCATCTCACTCTTTCTCGCTTATAGTATATATATATCACACGTAAAAACTAATAATGCGCCTAAGTAACCTCGTTAATAAACTATCACACGTAAACATGTTTATTTCACCTTAAAGATCGTTCGTATACTCGGCCCATTACATTTAAAAATAACCTCATAAGCCAAGAATAAGCTAGTGTTATACTTTTGTAAAAGTTAAATAAGCCATGTGGTCGAAATATATTTTTTTGGACTAAATTTGCAAAATATATAGCTTTCGGGTCAATAGTAAACATTTTGGAAAGTTAAAGTGGTATATTTTCATACTTTACGTATGCATGGAAAGTTCGGGGGACCATTTTGTAAACATGGGGAACTAGTAATTAAAAGGTAAATAAAAGTTTTGATAAAAGTATAAACTTTGAAACTTGGGGACTAAAAGTGAAAATATAACTTTTTGGATAAACTTTGTAAAAACAGATTTTCGAAGGACCAAAACTGTAAATTCTGAATGAGAAATATATTTGGGTACAAATTGTCATTTTTCCAAAATATAAGGGCCAAACTCGTACATTTTATAACTTGAGGGTAAAAAGTGTAAATTTGGAAAAATGTTTAGAAAACTTATAAACTTATAACGACTTTATAAAAACGAGTATTTTGACAACCTAGTGTTCATATATGAAAATTACTAAGTCGACAACTAATTAAACTTATATATATTTATAAGTATATAAATATATGAAAACACTACTCGATACCGACACAACTTAAAGTAAATAAACAAAACTCTCGGTAACATCGTCATATTTATAAACCTACGCTAATAACGCTCTATTGAATTTTATATTCAATGCTCTATCTTTTCGGTCGTAAACCAAACGTATGTCATTATTCTGAGACTTGCCATCTCGTTCTTAGGTTCCGGGTAGGAGCCACTGCTTCATCACACTCGATCTCTTTGTGCTTTATTCATCAAACTGCTAAGGTGAGTTTATAGCCCCACTTTTACTCTTATTTACTTGCTTTATAAAACTATGGGGTGAGAAACATGCAAAACTCTTTTCGGACCTGAAACTGAAAACACTATTACGTGAAACAACCTTGAATCCCAACTATGCTACCGTTAGTTCCCTTTGGGGAGGCGCGATTGTTATGAATAGATCTATTGGGGATGACACCCCCGTTCGAGTTTGACCGGATAGGCAAACGTCGGGCGTATATCATATCGTATTGATTGAGTGTACTGGAAATACACTTGCTGGGCTTTTATTTATCATGCTTCTAGATGCGTGCACACTGTCGTAGTTTCGGTCGCATGAACTTGGTATTAGCGTAATAGCCTTTTTGCATATAGTGTCATTCACAGAGATGCTATATGTGCAACTGTGGTCCAACTTGATTTCTGAAACTTAAAC
This sequence comes from Chrysanthemum seticuspe, assembly GCA_019973895.1. Taxonomy (NCBI): domain Eukaryota; kingdom Viridiplantae; phylum Streptophyta; class Magnoliopsida; order Asterales; family Asteraceae; genus Chrysanthemum; species Chrysanthemum seticuspe. The sequence continues at coordinate 59,630,878 of BPTQ01000005.1, forward strand.
CTATGAACTCACCAACCTTTGTGTTGACATTTTAGCATGTTTTTCTCAGGTTTATTACTTGGCGTGGGCAATGGCAAAGGCATTCGTTGAAGACTGGCATCCGAAGTGTTTCCAAACATATTTAACACAATTTTAATGGGACAACATATATTTTTATGGGCCTTACTTTCGCACTTTGAAACAATGATGTAAAACTATTTCTTAAATTAATATATCTTTTGAAAATGGAATAAAATTTCCATTCTTTATTACCTTGTGTTGTGTATATTGATTTAGTAGCACCCCATGACCCGAGCGCTTCCGTTGTGAAATTTGGGGGTGTTACAGATTGGTATCAGAGCCAGGTTATAGAGAATTAGGTATTTTTCAAAACCTAAACTATAACCACATTTCCTTAAAAACACTTCAAACGCCGCCACAGCTGCCAATGTCTGCCATGCCTTGCCTACTGTTACACGATGTAGTCGTGCTATGTGTTACTGATGTATTTTAGGTTCGTATAAACTCTCATTTGAATTAAATTAATTATTTCTCAAAGTCATTAAGTTTCTTAATTAACTCACATTTAAACTTTTAGACTGTTCTTGTTTGATTGGGTTGCGAAGTTTAAATGTGTATAAACTCATTCTCATTTAAACTTTAAGGCTGTTCTTGTTTGATTGGGTCGCGAAGTTTAAATGAGAATAATGTTGATGTAACAAACTGAATGAAATTAAGGAATAATTAACTTAAGGATAGTGTAGAGTAGACTACGAATGCTTATACTTGTTACCCCTCTATGTTAAACTGCTTAACATGCCCACTATTATAATATCATACTATGCTATGCTTCTATAACTGCCTCTACGTTATTTCTGTATGTAACATACAACTTGTCACTGCTTCTACGTTATTTCTGTGTGTAACGTACAACTCGTCACTGTATCGACCTCTACGTTATTTCTGTATGTAACGTACAACTCGTCACCGTATCGACTATACGTTATTTCTTTATGTAACGTGTAACTCGTCACTGCGTCTATGTTATTTCTTTATATAACATACAACTATTTGATTCTCGCACACATATTTAAACCACCTCTGTCACTGGTCACGATATCTTATTCCACTATTATACTCTATCCTTCGTAACCTTATATGACTCTGTTCTTTCTGTTTTGAACTCAACTATCGTACTCTTTTATGAAACCGCGTTGTATTCCGCTTAATGAATCTTTTGTCTTTTGTTCACTTATCGCCTCACGTCACCGAATCTTTCTTGAACGACTATCCTCTTTTCCATTCTTTATTACCTTGTGTGGTGTATATTGATTTAGTAGCACCCCATGACCCGAACGCTTCCGTTGTGAAATTTGGGGGTGTTACAGGTGTTGACTGGGTCAATTGGGATTAACCCAATATTCCCCCCCCCTTAATCACAATCGCGTTGTTGTAGATCTTCAGTAGTGCTTCAAACTGCCAATAATAGGGTTGGTTCTAAATCTTCTTCGATGAGGTTTGTCTCTTCTTGTCTTTGATATCTTCGATCTCTTTTATGGCAATGTGAGGCATAATGTCCATATTCATTGCAATTATAACACTTTACTTTGCTGAAATCTCTAGGCTTTTGCGTTGCTTCATTATAATCTTGTGAGAAATTTCCTTCTTTGTCACGATTTTGGCTATGTGGTGGAATGTATCTTCCTTTTCCTTGATTATATCTTTGAGCATTGTTGTTGTGTTTTGTAAACAATAGTTTATCTTGATCTTGGAATGTTCTTCCTTTCTTTGCCTTTACTCTTTCTTCGAAGGTTTTCAATCTACCAATAGCTTCGTCTAGAGTCATTTTATCTAGATCGGAGTATTGCTCTATGGATGCGACCATGTGAATGAATCTTTCAGGTACAGAATTAAGCAATTTTCGTACGCGATTTGATTCATCAAGTGTTGATCCAAGACTTGTCATCTTTGAAGTAATACTTGTCATCTTTGCGGTGAATGAATCGATAGTGTCATCATTCTCCATTTGCAATATCTCAAATTCGGATTTGAGTGTTTGTAGTTTTGCCTTTTGCACTTGTTCCACTCCAATATTTCTAGTCTTCAATGTATCCCAAACTTCTTTTGCGCTTTTGCTATTTGCTACTTGTAATGTCATTTCTTCCGATAGTCCTTGGAATAGGTATGCCATTGCAGTCTTGTCTTGATTTTCATCGATTTGAGTTGTAATGGTAGGCTCAATCGTTTCCCATAGACCATTTGCTTGTAAAATGATCTTCATTCTTATCGACCATATCATATAGTTTGTTGCCTTTAACAAGGGGCATTGGAAATAGGCTGTCGATCCCATCCCCTTAGTTTTATCGTTGTTCGAACTATTACTACTATCTTCTTCTTTTCCCATAATTATTTTTTAAATGTCTTAAATCTAATAAAAATACTCTTATAAAACTTTGTTAATAACTTTATAATTCCTAAAACACTTAATAATTAAAACCTAAAACTTTTAAACCTTTAAAACTATATAAAAAACTTAAAAACTTAGAAATTTCAATCTTATAAACCGTAAACTTTATTTATTTCTTATTTTAAACCTAATAAAACTTAAAACTTGTTTCTTATCATAAACCTAATAAGAAAATCTTAAAAACTTGTTTCTTATCACAAACCTAATAAGAGAACTTGAAACTTTAAAAAACTTTAAAACTTTTCTTATCATAAACCAAATAAGGAAAAAAAAATTTGAAACTTAAACAAAACTTAAAACTCTAATACACTTTATAAACTTAAATCTAATTAAAAACTCAAAAAATTACTTTAAAACTTAAAACAAAAATAATATAAACTTTTCTAAATACCTATAATATACCAAAAACTTGAATAACTACTATACTATATCTTAAAAAAAGAAAGTGAAGGGTGTTTCTTGTATACTTTAAAACCTGATGGGTTAATAACCCGTAGCCCTAATATGAATCTTTAACTTTGAGATAAAAAAACCTAGCCTCTCTTTCTTTCTTTTGAGATAAAACGTTTATCTCTTTCTTCTGAGATAAAGGAAACGTCTTGCTGATTCTTGATGGTTAACTGCCTGTTTGTATGGCTTTGTTAATCACTTCTCATCGTCTTCTCCGGTTTGTAGTGTTCTTCGCGATCACTTGATTCCAACAAATTGAAACTAGGGTTTCGATGAAATTTGGGGGTTTTAATTTCCGAGATAGATATGGACGATTGGAGATTGAGATTGAGTCGATTGGTGACTCGATTAAACTTCTGGGCTTGATTCTTGAATCGGAACATGTGTGTTTGTTCTAATTTGAATCTTTTAATTCTGCCCTAATTGATGACTTAGTTTAGTTTTGTTTGAATCAATATATAAACGATTTAATTCGTTTCTAATCCTATTTGGATTAACGATTCAGTTTGGGAAAAGAAAATTGCGAATGATTTTTGTTGTCGGGTTTGAGTAGTCACCTTGTGATTGTTCCCTTGATGCGACAAAAATAGGAACACAAAAATGATATCTTTGATTTGTGTTCGGTTTATATTTGCAGAATTTTTTTTTATCGAGACTGTTTTCTGGAACTAAACGAATGATTATGGTAAATGATGATTTTGGTTAGTGTGACCAAACCGCTCTGATACCAATTGTTGGCCTCAATCGATGGATCAATGGTCTTTCTAACTTATGTCAAAATATACCAAGTAATAAAGAAACAATGAATCTGTAAAAGCTTTTGTATTAATCAATAAGTCATGCTTTTTCTGTACAATTTGCTATCTATTTATACAAAGTGAAAGGGTACAATGAAAAGATGTGTTGGTTGGGGCATAACTGCCATATAGCAATTATAATGTAACTGTCATTTGGCAGTTATCTTGTATCTGTCATAAACTGCTATCTTTGACTTTCTGTGTTTGACTTCTGGGTTGACCGGGTCATATGGGTGTTGACTGGGTCAATTGGGATTAACCCAATATTCCCCCCCCCCTTAATCACAATCGCGTTGTTGTAGATCTTCAGTAGTGCTTCAAACTGCCAATAATAGGGTTGGTTCTAAATCTTATTCGATGAGATTTGTCTCTTCTTGTCTTTGATATCTTCGATCTCTTTTATGGCAATGTGAGGCATAATGTCCGTATTCATTGCAATTATAACACTTTACTTTGCTGAAATCTCTAGGCTTTTGCGTTGCTTCATTATAATCTTGTGAGAAATTTCCTTCTTTGTCACGATTTTGGCTATGTGGTGGAATGTATCTTCCTCTTCCTTGATTATATCTTTGAGCATTGTTGTTGTGTTTTGTAAACAATAGTTTATCTTGATCTTGGAATGTTCTTCCTTTCTTTGCCTTTACTCTTTCTTCGAAGGTTTTCAATCTACCAATAGCTTCGTCTAGAGTCATTTTATCTAGATCGGAGTATTGCTCTATGGATGCGACCATGTGAATGAATCTTTCAGGTACAGAATTAAGCAATTTTCGTACGCGATTTGATTCATCAAGTGTTGATCCAAGACTTGTCATCTTTGAAGTAATACTTGTCATCTTTGCGGTGAATGAATCGATAGTGTCATCATTCTCCATTTGCAATATCTCAAATTCGGATTTGAGTGTTTGTAGTTTTGCCTTTTGCACTTGTTCCACTCCAATATTTCTAGTCTTCAATGTATCCCAAACTTCTTTTGCGCTTTTGCTATTTGCTACTTGTAATGTCATTTCTTCCGATAGTCCTTGGAATAGGTATGCCATTGCAGTCTTGTCTTGCTTTTCATCGATTTGAGTTGTAATGGTAGGCTCAATCGTTTCCCATAGACCATTTGCTTGTAAAATGATCTTCATTCTTATCGACCATATCATATAGTTTGTTGCCTTTAACAAGGGGCATTGGAAATAGGCTGTCGATCCCATCCCCTTAGTTTTATCGTTGTTCGCACTATTACTACTATCGTCTTCTTTTCCCATAATTATTTTTTAAATGTATTAAATCTAATAAAAATACTCTTATAAAACTTTGTTAATAACTTTATAATTCCTAAAACACTTAATAATTAAAACCTAAAACTTTTAAACCTTTAAAACTATATAAAAAACTTAAAAACTTAGAAATTTCAATCTTATAAACCGTAAACTTTATTTATTTCTTATTTTAAACCTAATAAAACTTAAAACTTGTTTCTTATCATAAACCTAATAAGAAAATCTTAAAAACTTGTTTCTTATCACAAACCTAATAAGAGAACTTGAAACTTTAAAAAACTTTAAAACTTTTCTTATCATAAACCAAATAAGAAAAAAAAAATTTGAAACTTAAAAAAAACTTAAAACTCTAATACACTTTATAAACTTAAATCTAATTAAAAACTCAAAAAATTACTTTAAAACTTAAAACAAAAATAATATAAACTTTTCTAAATACCTATAATATACCAAAAACTTAAATAACTACTATACTATATCTTAAAAAAAGAAAGTGAAGGGTGTTTCTTGTACACTTTAAAACCTGATGGGTTAATAACCCGTAGCCCTAATATGAATCTTTAACTTTGAGATAAAAAAACGTAGCCTCTCTTTCTTTCTTCTGAGATAAAACGTTTATCTCTTTCTTCTGAGATAAAGGAAACGTCTTGCTAATTCTTGATGGTTAACTGCCTGTTTGTATGGCTTTGTTAATCACTTTTCATCGTCTTCTCCGGTTTGTAGTGTTCTTCGCGTTCACTTGATTCCCACAAATTGAAACTAGGGTTTCGATGGAATTTGGGGGTTTTAATTTCCGAGATAGATATGGACGATTGGAGATTGAGATTGAGTCGATTGGTGACTCAATTAAACTTCTGGGCTTGATTCTTGAATCGGAACAGGTGTGTTTGTTCTAATTTGAATCTTTTAATTCTGCCCTAATTGATGACTTTGTTTAGTTTTGTTTGAATCAATATATAAACGATTTAATTCGTTTCTAATCCTATTTGGATTAATGATTCAGTTTGGGAAAAAAAAAAATTGCGAATGATTTTTGTTGTCGGGTTTGAGTAGTCACCTTGTGATTGTTCCCTTGATGCGACAAAAATAGGAACACAAAAATGATATCTTTGATTTGTGTTCGGTTTATATTTGCAAATTTTTTTTTATCGAGACTGTTTTCTGGAACTAAACGAATGATTATGGTAAATGATGATTTTGGTTAGTGTGACCAAACCGCTCTGATACCAATTGTTGGCCTCAATCGATGGATCAATGGTCCTTCTAACTTATGTCAAAATATACCAAGTAATAAAGAAACAATGAATCTGTAAAAGCTTTTGTATTAATCAATAAGTCATGCTTTTTCTGTACAATTTGCTATCTATTTATACAAAGTGAAAGGGTACAATGAAAAGATGTGTTGGTTGGGGCATAATTGCCATATAGCAATTATAATGTAACTGTCATTCGCCAGTTATCTTGTATCTGTCATAAACTGCTATCTTTGACTTTCTGTGTTTGACTTCTAGGTTGACCGGGTCATATGGGTGTTGACTGGGTCAATTGGGATTAACCCAATATCCCCCCCCTTAATCACAATCGTGTTGTTGTAGATCTTCAGTAGTGCTTCAAACTGCCAATAATAGGGTTGGTTCTAAATCTTCTTTGATGAGGTTTGTCTCTTCTTGTCTTTGATATCTTCGATCTCTTTTATGGCAATGTGAGGCATAATGTCCATATTCATTGCAATTATAACACTTTACTTTGCTGAAATCTCTAGGCTTTTGCGTTGCTTCATTATAATCTTGTGAGAAATTTCCTTCTTTGTCACGATTTTGGCTATGTGGTGGAATGTATCTTCCTCTTCCTTGATTATATCTTTGAGCATTGTTGTTGTGTTTTGTAAACAATAGTTTATCTTGATTTTGGAATGTTCTTCCTTTCTTTGCCTTTACTCTTTCTTCGAAGGTTTTCAATCTACCAATAGCTTTGTCTAGAGTCATTTTATCTAGATCGGAGTATTGCTCTATGGATGCGACCATGTGAATGAATCTTTCAGGTACAGAATTAAGCAATTTTCATACGCGATTTGATTCATCAAGTGTTGATCCAAGACTTGTCATCTTTGAAGTAATACTTGTCATCTTTGCGGTGAATGAATCGATAGTGTCATCATTCTCCATTTGCAATATCTCAAATTCGGATTTGAGTGTTTGTAGTTTTGCCTTTTGCACTTGTTCCACTCCAATATTTCTAGTCTTCAATGTATCCCAAACTTCTTTTGCGCTTTTGCTATTTGCTACTTGTAATGTCATTTCTTCCGATAGTCCTTGGAATAGGTATGCCATTGCAGTCTTGTCTTGCTTTTCATCGATTTGAGTTGTAATGGTAGGCTCAATCGTTTCCCATAGACCATTTGCTTGTAAAATGATCTTCATTCTTATCGACCATATCATATAGTTTGTTGCCTTTAACAAGGGGCATTGGAAATAGGCTGTCGATCCCATCCCCTTAGTTTTATCGTTGTTCGCACTATTACTACTATCGTCTTCTTTTCCCATAATTATTTTTTAAATGTCTTAAATCTAATAAAAATACTCTTATAAAACTTTGTTAATAACTTTATAATTCCTAAAACACTTAATAATTAAAACCTAAAACTTTTAAACCTTTAAAACTATATAAAAAACTTAAAAACTTAGAAATTTCAATCTTATAAACCGTAAACTTTATTTATTTCTTATTTTAAACCTAATAAAACTTAAAACTTGTTTCTTATCATAAACCTAATAAGAAAATCTTAAAAACTTGTTTCTTATCACAAACCTAATAAGAGAACTTGAAACTTTAAAAAACTTTAAAACTTTTCTTATCATAAACCAAATAAGAAAAAAAAAATTTGAAACTTAAAAAAAACTTAAAACTCTAATACACTTTATAAACTTAAATCTAATTAAAAACTCAAAAAATTACTTTAAAACTTAAAACAAAAATAATATAAACTTTTCTAAATACCTATAATATACCAAAAACTTAAATAACTACTATACTATATCTTAAAAAAAGAAAGTGAAGGGTGTTTCTTGTACACTTTAAAACCTGATGGGTTAATAACCCGTAGCCCTAATATGAATCTTTAACTTTGAGATAAAAAAACGTAGCCTCTCTTTCTTTCTTCTGAGATAAAACGTTTATCTCTTTCTTCTGAGATAAAGGAAACGTCTTGCTGATTCTTGATGGTTAAATGCCTGTTTGTATGGCTTTGTTAATCACTTTTCATCGACTTCTCCGGTTTGTAGTGTTCTTCGCGATCACTTGATTCCCACAAATTGAAACTAGGGTTTCGATGGAATTTGGGGGTTTTAATTTCCGAGATAGATATGGACGATTGGAGATTGAGATTGAGTCGATTGGTGACTCAATTAAACTTCTGGGCTTGATTCTTGAATCGGAACAGGTGTGTTTGTTCTAATTTGAATCTTTTAATTCTGCCCTAATTGATGACTTCGTTTAGTTTTGTTTGAATCAATATATAAACGATTTAATTCGTTTCTAATCCTATTTGGATTAATGATTCAGTTTGGGAAAAAAAAAAATTGCGAATGATTTTTGTTGTCGGGTTTGAGTAGTCACCTTGTGATTGTTCCCTTGATGCGACAAAAATAGGAACACAAAAATGAGATCTTTGATTTGTGTTCGGTTTATATTTGCAGAATTTTTTTTATCGAGACTGTTTTCTGGAACTAAACGAATGATTATGGTAAATGATGATTTTGGTTAGTGTGACCAAACCGCTCTGATACCAATTGTTGGCCTCAATCGATGGATCAATGGTCTTTCTAACTTATGTCAAAATATACCAAGTAATAAAGAAACAATGAATCTGTAAAAGCTTTTGTATTAATCAATAAGTCATGCTTTTTCTGTACAATTTGCTATCTATTTATACAAAGTGAAAGGGTACAATGAAAAGATGTGTTGGTTGGGGCATAACTGCCATATAGCAATTATAATGTAACTGTCATTCGGCAGTTATCTTGTATCTGTCATAAACTGCTATCTTTGACTTTCTGTGTTTGACTTCTGGGTTGACCGGGTCATATGGGTGTTGACTGGGTCAATTGGGATTAACCCAATATTCCCCCCCCCCTTAATCACAATCGCGTTGTTGTAGATCTTCAGTAGTGCTTCAAACTGCCAATAATAGGGTTGGTTCTAAATCTTCTTCGATGAGGTTTGTCTCTTCTTGTCTTTGATATCTTCGATCTCTTTTATGGCAATGTGAGGCATAATGTCCATATTCATTGCAATTATAACACTTTACTTTGCTGAAATCTATAGGCTTTTGCGTTGCTTCATTATAATCTTGTGAGAAATTTCCTTCTTTGTCACGATTTTGGCTATGTGGTGGAATGTATCTTCCTCTTCCTTGATTATATCTTTGAGCATTGTTGTTGTGTTTTGTAAACAATAGTTTATCTTGATCTTGGAATGTTCTTCCTTTCTTTGCCTTTACTCTTTCTTCGAAGGTTTTCAATCTACCAATAGCTTCGTCTAGAGTCATTTTATCTAGATCGGAGTATTGCTCTATGGATGCGACCATGTCAATGAATCTTTCAGGTACAAAATTAAGCAATTTTCGCACGCGATTTGATTCATCAAGTGTTGATCCAAGACTTGTCATCTTTGAAGTAATACTTGTCATCTTTGCGGTGAATGAATCGATAGTGTCATCATTCTCCATTTGCAATATCTCAAATTCGGATTTGAGTGTTTGTAGTTTTGCCTTTTGCACTTGTTCCACTCCAATATTTCTAGTCTTCAATGTATCCCAAACTTCTTTTGCGCTTTTGCTATTTGCTACTTGTAATGTCATTTCTTCCGATAGTACTTGGAATAGGTATGCCATTGCAGTCTTGTCTTGCTTTTCATCGATTTGAGTTGTAATGGTAGGCTCAATCGTTTCCCATAGACCATTTGCTTGTAAAATGATCTTCATTCTTATCGACCATATCATATAGTTTCTTGCCTTTAACAAGGGGCATTGGAAATAGGCTGTCGATCCCATCCCCTTAGTTTTATCGTTGTTCGAACTATTACTACTATCGTCTTCTTTTCCCATAATTATTTTTTAAATGTCTTAAATCTAATAAAAATACTCTTATAAAACTTTGTTAATAACTTTATAATTCCTAAAACACTTAATAATTAAAACCTAAAACTTTTAAACCTTTAAAACTATATCAAAAACTTAAAAACTTAGAAATTTCAATCTTATAAACCGTAAACTTTATTTATTTCTTATTTTAAACCTAATAAAACTTAAAACTTGTTTCTTATCATAAACCTAATAAGAAAATCTTAAAAACTTGTTTCTTATCACAAACCTAATAAGAGAACTTGAAACTTTAAAAAACTTTAAAACTTTTCTTATCATAAACCAAATAAGAAAAAAAAAATTTGAAACTTAAACAAAACTTAAAACTATAATACACTTTATAAACTTAAATCTAATTAAAAACTCAAAAAATTACTTTAAAACTTAAAACAAAAATAATATAAAATTTTCTAAATACCTATAATATACCAAAAACTTAAATAACTACTATACTATATCTTAAAAAAAGAAAGTGAAGGGTGTTTCTTGTACACTTTAAAACCTGATGGGTTAATAACCCGTAGCCCTAATATGAATCTTTAACTTTGAGATAAAAAAACCTAGCCTCTCTTTCTTTCTTCTGAGATAAAACGTTTATCTCTTTCTTCTGAGATAAAGGAAACGTCTTGCTGATTCTTGATGGTTAACTGCCTGTTTGTATGGCTTTGTTAATCACTTCTCATCGTCTTCTCCGGTTTGTAGTGTTCTTCGCGATCACTTGATTCCAACAAATTGAAACTAGGGTTTCGATGAAATTTGGGGGTTTTAATTTCCGAGATAGATATGGACGATTGGAGATTGAGATTGAGTCGATTGGTGACTCAATTAAACTTCTGGGCTTGATTCTTGAATCGGAACATGTGTGTTTGTTCTAATTTGAATCTTTTAATTCTGCCCTAATTGATGACTTCGTTTAGTTTTGTTTGAATCAATATATAAACGATTTAATTCGTTTCTAATCCTATTTGGATTAATGATTCAGTTTGGGGAAAAAAAATTGCGAATGATTTTTGTTGTCGGGTTTGAGTAGTCACCTTGTGATTGCTCCCTTGATGCGACAAAAATAGGAACACAAAAATGATATCTTTGATTTGTGTTCGGTTTATATTTGCAGAATTTTTTTTTATCGAGACTGTTTTCTGGAACTAAACGAATGATTATGGTAAATGATGATTTTGGTTAGTGTGACCAAACCGCTCTGATACCAATTGTTGGCCTCAATCGATGGATCAATGGTCTTTCTAACTTATGTCAAAATATACCAAGTAATAAAGAAACAATGAATCTGTAAAAGCTTTTGTATTAATCAATAAGTCATGCTTTTTCTGTACAATTTGCTATCTATTTATACAAAGTGAAAGGGTACAATGAAAAGATGTGTTGGTTGGGGCATAACTGCCATATAGCAATTATAATGTAACTTTCATTCGGCAGTTATCTTGTATATGTCATAAACTGCTATCTTTGACTTTCTGTGTTTGACGTATGGGTTGACCGGGTCATATGGGTGTTGACTGGGTCAATTGGGATTAACCCAATATTCCCCCCCCCCTTAATCACAATCGCGTTGTTGTAGATCTTCAGTAGTGCTTCAAACTGCCAATAATAGGGTTGGTTCTAAATCTTCTTCGATGAGGTTTGTCTCTTCTTGTCTTTGATATCTTCGATCTCTTTTATGGCAATGTGAGGCATAATGTCCATATTCATTGCAATTATAACACTTTACTTTGCTGAAATCTCTAGGCTTTTGCGTTGCTTCATTATAATCTTGTGAGAAATTTCCTTCTTTGTCATGATTTTGGCTATGTGGTGGAATGTATCTTCCTCTTCCTTGATTATATCTTTGAGCATTGTTGTTGTGTTTTGTAAACAATAGTTTATCTTGATCTTGGAATGTTCTTCCTTTCTTTGCCTTTACTCTTTCTTCGAAGGTTTTCAATCTACCAATAGCTTCATCTAGAGCCATTTTATCTAGATCGGAGTATTGCTCTATGGATGCGACCATGTGAATGATTCTTTCAGGTACAGAATTAAGCAATTTTCGTACGCGATTTGATTCATCAAGTGTTGATCCAAGACTTGTCATCTTTGAAGTAATACTTGTCATCTTTGCGGTGAATGAATCGATAGTGTCATCATTCTCCATTTGCAATATCTCAAATTCGGATTTGAGTGTTTGTAGTTTTGCCTTTTGCACTTGTTCCACTCCAATATTTCTAGTCTTCAATGTATCCCAAACTTCTTTTGCGCTTTTGCTATTTGCTACTTGTAATGTCATTTCTTCCGATAGTCCTTGGAATAGGTATGCCATTGCAGTCTTGTCTTGCTTTTCATCGATTTGAGTTGTAATGGTAGGCTCAATCGTTTCCCATAGACCATTTGCTTGTAAAATGATCTTCATTCTTATCGACCATATCATATAGTTTGTTGCCTTTAACAAGGGGCATTGGAAATAGGCTGTCGATCCCATCCCCTTAGTTTTATCGTTGTTCGAACTATTACTACTATCGTCTTCTTTTCCCATAATTATTTTTTAAATGTCTTAAATCTAATAAAAATACTCTTATAAAACTTTGTTAATAACTTTATAATTCCTAAAACACTTAATAATTAAAACCTAAAACTTTTAAACCTTTAAAACTATATCAAAAACTTAAAAACTTAGAAATTTCAATCTTATAAATCGTAAACTTTATTTATTTCTTATTTTAAACCTAATAAAACTTAAAACTTGTTTCTTATCATAAACCTAATAAGAAAATCTTAAAAACTTGTTTCTTATCACAAACCTAATAAGAGAACTTGAAACTTTAAAAAACTTTAAAACTTTTCTTATCATAAACCAAATAAGAAATTTTTTTTTTTGAAACTTAAACAAAACTTAAAACTCTAATACACTTTATAAACTTAAATCTAATTAAAAACTCAAAAAATTACTTTAAAACTTAAAACAAAAATAATATAAACTTTTCGAAATACCTATAATATACCAAAAACTTAAATAACTACTATACTATATCTTAAAAAAAGAAAGTGAAGGGTGTTTCTTGTACACTTTAAAACCTGATGGGTTAATAACCCGTAGCCCTAATATGAATCTTTAACTTTGAGATAAAAAAACCTAGCCTCTCTTTCTTTCTTCTGAGATAAAACGTTTATCTCTTTCTTCTGAGATAAAGGAAACGTCTTGCTGATTCTTGATGGTTAACTGCCTGTTTGTATGGCTTTGTTAATCACTTCTCATCGTTTTCTCCGGTTTGTAGTGTTCTTCGCGATCACTTGATTCCAACAAATTGAAACTAGGGTTTCGATGAAATTTGGGGTTTTAATTTCCGAGATAGATATGGACGATTGGAGATTGAGATTGAGTCGATTGGTGACTCAATTAAACTTCTGGGCTTGATTCTTGAATCGGAACATGTGTGTTTGTTCTAATTTGAATCTTTTAATTCTGCCCTAATTGATGACTTCGTTTAGTTTTGTTTGAATCAATATATAAACGATTTAATTCGTTTCTAATCCTATTTGGATTAATGATTCAGTTTGGGGAAAAAAAATTGCGAATGATTTTTGTTGTCGGGTTTGAGTAGTCACCTTGTGATTGTTCCCTTGATGCGACAAAAATAGGAACACAAAAATGATATACTTGATTTGTGTTCGGTTTATATTTGCAGAATTTTTTTTTATCGAGACTGTTTTCTGGAACTAAACGAATGATTATGGTAAATGATGATTTTGGTTTGTGTACCAAACCGCTCTGATACCAATTGTTGGCCTCAATCGATGGATCAATGGTCTTTCTAACTTATGTCAAAATATACCAAGTAATAAAGAAACAATGAATCTGTGACAACTCGTAATTTCAGGTCATTTTACAAACTTTAAAAGTTTCACTATTTCATCATTTATCGTAAATTACGTTTACGAGTATCAAATTCGCGTAACCTTAATGGTTTAGCTGCGAATTCATGAACATTTCATCAAGGACATTTCATATAGACTAGGTTTAGTCTACATATCATTAGCATCGTTATCATCATATTAATTCATGCATGGGTTTTGCATTTTTTATTAAACGTTTATTTTCCTATTAAATAAACGCTATCGCGTAAACATTATTTTGAAACATTGATCCGACACTTCCAAAAATAATCTTAATATATTTTTATACTCATTTTAAGACTATAAAAATTATATTGTTAGTTTACCCGATGCTTTCAATTTATTTTGTATATAAATTATTATATTTATATAATTACGACGGTTTTCTTAAATACTACAGGATAATTATTATTTCACTCAAATTTTGCAAGAAATGTATTTTTATAATTTTTACGACTTCAATATATTTTATCTTGACCCGTGAAAATTTATTTTTATCTAACGCTACCCTAAATACTCAAATGTGTACACAAGTTACCAACTATATTTAAACAATTACACTTATACTAATAGATGTATACACTTAACAATGTAAAATACACCAAGTCCTTTTTATTTCTTGTGTATGTCGACACAATTGAATGACTCACACAAATCTTGCACCAAATATCTTGTCTAAATATCCTAATATTACTTATTATATTCTTTACAAAACACATACAATGGATATTATTAAGGTGAAAAACAAATATCTCTTCCTTTCTTCTCTCTACAAACCGGCAACCACAAGGGACCAAGAGGAATTCATCAAATATTTTCAAGTCAAGATTATTTACACACTAGTTACACTCTTGATTAAGGTTGTGAAATAAAAACCTTGGGTGATTAGGAAAAACCTTTGATCATAAACCTCATCAAGTTAACTAGTAAGCATCTCATATCCATTTTCATCTTTCATATTTATTCTATGTTCATTTCATCATATTTGAGAAAAACATGCATGTTACATATGAATTTATACCACTTATGTTGTTTTTATTACTTATTATGTAATATAATTATCCTATAATGAATCCCTTGAAACATATCACTTTTGGTGATGTCTAGGAACCCATGACACCCTAAGAAGGTGTATGGTAGGATTTGAATAGCTTCGGAGTTGTTTTGAATTGGTTAGAATAGGTTTTGCGCGATAAAAACTCATCTCGACAAGTTTACATAAGGGTCTGTCCATATTTTTGAAATCTGGAAAATCCGACAGTTTGTAAAATATTTTGGGCTAGATATTTATAAAATACACTTCAAAACGAAAACGTGGCCGCTTGAACGGATTAAAACGGAGCTATAACGAAGAAGATATGAATTTTTCAAGTTTGACGACGAAAACTATAAAATCCTGAAAATTCAGCATGTTGTTTTATCTTTTTACGAGTCAAAAATGAGTCTTAAGCGTTATAAATTGTGTCGACTTATCAAAAATATATTAGTATACTTTGATACGAAGCTAAGGATATAGAATACGTAGAAAACGGACTTATAACGACAAAGTCATTCACATTTTAAACAAGTTGCCGTAACTTTTATTATAAGTGCAATTATATATTTCTATTAGGCAAATATTACGGCCAACAAAGTGACCATGTTGAGGGTCGTTTTTAACATTGATGTAGTACTCTTTATAACATGATGTCTTCTAGTAAAAGTAAGTTCACCTAGCCTATTTTCCAAAATGTCCGACCGTTTGTCTAGCGGAGTTGTAACGAATAATATACGGTCACTTAAACTTTGCCGAAAACCACCCTTAAACAACATTTTGGACAAAAGTACCATACTTAATCTATATTTTTCTCCGTGATCGAGACCTCTAGAATGAAAACTTAAACACAAAAACTTTGAGATAATGATACAAGCTTCCCAAAACCGTTGAGTTCTTTTCCTAATACTCGACGTGCACCATTCTATGACTAGCTTTTCAAGGCCGTTTTGTCACTTTCATGAAATTTCAACGACATTATTTTACGACGAAAAGTTACAATTTCACAATAAATCATTAAATGACTATCGTAAGATATCATTTCAACATAAATACTTGTAAAGTATTTTATAACATGACGAGATGTCATAAACATATATTTCGACGATAAATCCTATTTTCAAAAGCGTACAAGTGGTATAGATTACATGTGGATTTGCATGCACGACATTGTTTCATGATTTACATTAGAACATATCATTCATAATAGGTCACGGTCAGAGGTTGCGCCTCATTTCAGTATTGCCATTATATCATCATTATCATTGCAACAGGTGAGTTTTCATAGCCCCGATTTATTCAAGTTTTTACATTATTTCAAACCTACGGGGGAGAATACATTGCACATCATTTTTATTACGATACCAAGTATATTCAAATTCATTACATTGCTTAAGTTACCTCATTGCCAGTTAAATGTCCCCATTTCATAATCATGAACCGTTAATTTCATAGAAGCGAGGGTGAGTGGATAGATCTATCGAGGGTGACACCTCCATCCGGGTTGGCGGATTCCAACCGAACGGATGCATTTCACTTCATAATCATTATTTGAGTTGTTTGGCAAAACACTCTGTTGGGGCGAACATCAGTCAAGCTTCGGTGTCATGTGCTTAAGCAATTGTATCATTTTTGTGACGACATTGTCATACATAATTTATACTTGTGGTAGTCGTATTAAACATTTTCCTGAACTCTATGAACTCACTCAACCTTTGTGTTGACACTTTTAGCAATGTATTTTCAGGTAACTAAGGCATTCACTTCATGGCATGCATGTGGACATATCATAGAGTCGCGGTGACGACGCGTCTCACATGGGATTTATATACTTTAAAAACATCGTTTGACTTGTACCAAACTTATTTTCCGCACATAGTAACTTTCATTTGGGACCTATCTTCGTAACTCTGAATGTTTTTAATATATCAAACGATGTTCTTTTCAAACGACACTTTAGGTCGTTCAATATAACTGTGATTGTGGTGCTATGACAGTCATCCCCCAGGAATTCCATTCCGCTGCAAAACAGGTAATTTGGGGGTGTGACAGAATCTGTAAAAGATTTTGTATTAATCAATAAGTCATACTTTTTCTGTACAATTTGCTATCTATTTATACAAAGTGAAAGGGTACAATGAAAAGATGTGTTGGTTGGGGCATAACTGCCATTCAACAGTTTTCTTGTAACTGTCATAAACTGCTATCTTTGACTTTCTGTGTTTGACTTCTGGGTTGACCGGGTCATATGGGTGTTGACTGGGTCGATTTGGATTAACCCAATATATTTTTAGTTAAAAAAAAACCCTATCCTGGGCTCTGTCTCATACCACTAATCGTTTCCATAAAAACACGTATATCATATCATCTTTCCTCACTTACTCTAATTAAGTTATGCATTTGTGATAGTTGCTTTAACCAACGCTAGCCTCATAACATCATATTTACTAGTACGAAGATTTACAGCAAACATAAGAGAACGAGTACCCGGAAGCTCCGCAACCACTCCATTTTTATATTAGATATTGTCAGCTTCAAAACCAGATACACCAAGCTAGCTTCCACACCCCAACTGTAATTCTTAGAGGGTCATCAGATTTCAGGACACTAATTCCAGTTAATATTTTCTATTAAATCCTTTGCTTCTGTGGATAATTCAATTGGTTTGTTGAAAATGGTTTGTGGATTTTTGCTTATTTGAGCTCGAGCAGCGTCTAAGGAAGCTAAAAGGGGATAAATTGGACTTGTGCTTTGAAGGGTTTGTAGGAATTGGCATATTCTTTCTTTATTTACTATCTTTCATGACATATGTAACATTGATGGTTGTTGGAAAGAGCCTAATACCTTGTGGGTCGATTGTACAGAAATATCAGCCCATTGGCTAAGAGCTGAATGAGGGAAGTTTTGGTGAAATCCTAAGTGGGCCTCATGAGCCTCGTCAACAATTAAAGGAATGCATGTGTTGTGACTCGTGAGAATGACATAATAGGGAAATTTCTATAAGGTTTCTACATATGCCATGATAAGTAGATGTGATGATCGAGAACGGCTGATGGTTTTCGGCCTTCAGTCTCCAACTCTTTGATTGCTTTCTCAACCTGCCATTTATATAACAAAGCAATTTGATGGTGGTTTTGAGGGTGTGCGAGTAGTGCGACTGTTGGTGGTTAGTTCTCAGAAGAGGGCGGAGATAATCAATAGCAAAACTAAATACCAATACATGTTATCGGATATCACTTATCACTTTCCAAAGTAAACTATTCGACCCTAATGCCTGGGTTTCACGAATATCTACATGGGATAAAACCAAATGTATGTTATTGAATTAGGCACAAATCAATAACCCTAGCTCATCCAAGTGTTTATGTTTTCTGTGTATCTCCTTCATGCATAATCAGATTTCCTATTTATAGGAGAAAGAGTCACTCTTTAGTCAATGGAATTATGAGAATTAATCGGCCAATTAATCTCCTAATAATGTTCCTCCATTATAGTCATAATGGTTACAAGACCAGGTTAAAGTGGTCTTAATTACAAGATTGTAACTGCCTAGTAATACTAACTTTTGCCCAGTAGTACTAACTTATGCCCTGGTAATATTACTACTAGCAGTAGTAACTACTTAACCATTGTAACAGTCAGAGTGTTCAGGGACCTTATGGGTGTACACTCCGTACCTCCTGACCCATTACCAGGTATGAACTAATCCCACAAGTGCACTAAATTTTCCAACAATCCTTCCCAAATTTAGTTCACTTCCTTTGCATGAAAATTAAACATCAAACAAAACATGTGCATAAACGAAAATATCCTGAGGATTGAATTTTCATCTTAGTACATTACACGTTCAAATATTCGAGAATCAGGGTGTTCTAAGAATTGAACCCTTAAACCAATTTGAATACCTGAAGATAAAATACACACAAGTTTTCAAACACTTAAAAGCTTCTGACACTATACAAGCCATATGTCCATATCCAAATTCATAAATGTTGTAAGAGCCAAAAGTCCAAAGCTCCCTGAAGCGGCGAAACTTCAACATTCACATAGGTGGTTTCTCTTTATTCATACTCCTGCCAAGCACTTTTTCAAAGAAATTAACCATTAAGAAGTAAAGACTTCATCCTCCTTTTCAGCAGGTTCTGAGCACAACTTTGGGATGTATATAAAACATGTGCTCCAGTTCACTAAATGTTCAGTTTTTCACATTGAACTCAGCTCCCAAATTTCCTCAAGAGGGAGTTGGGTGTCTTAACAAACTCTATAGATATCACCCCATTCATGATAATCTCACAAATCATGCTATGTCTGACACCTAAGTGTCTAGACTTTCCATTGTACATCTGGCTATAAGCCTTTTCCAATGTAGCTGCTCTATCAAATAGGTGCTATAGGTTTAGGCCACAATGGAATATCAAAAAGCAAGTTTTTCAACCATTCAGCTTCTTTACCTGCAGCTGCTAAGGCTACAAATTCAAATTCCATTGTTGAACCGGTGATGCAAGTTTGCTTCTTGGATGCCCAAGAAATTGCACCTCCACCAAGTAGGAATACCCAGCCACTGGTAGATGAATTCTCTTCAGTATTACTGATCCAACTTGCATCAGTGTATCCTTCTAATACTGAAGGATAACCAGTATATGAGAAACTATAATCCATAGTCTTCTTCAGATACTTCAGTACCCTCTGAACTGCTTGCCAGTGATGAGCACTAGGATTACTAGTATACATGCTCAGTTTACCCACTGCAAAAGCAATATCAAGCCTTGTACAAGTCATGACATACATTAGGCAGCCAATTACCTTAGAAACTCAAGTTGAGATACAGCCTTGCCATTATTAGGCATCGGCTTTTCACAAGTATCCATATGTGTACTCACTGGAGTACAGTCAAAGTAATTAAATTTCCTTAACACCTTCTCAATATAATGAGATTGAGAGATAGAAATTCTTTTACTTTCATGTTTGATCCTTATACCAAGGATAACATCAGCCTCCCCCATGTCATTCATAGAGAACCTTGATGACAAAAATTCCTTTGTCAGGTTAACCTGATTTTGGTCAGTGCCAAATATCAGCATGTCATCAACATATAGACAAATGATGACTCATTTACCAGATTCATCAAATTTGCTATACACACATTTGTCAGCTTGGTTAAGAACATAACCACTAGACAAAACCACTTCATCAAATTTTTGATGCCATTGCTTAGGTGCCTACTTTAGTCCATAAAAAGACTTAATCAGTTTGCACACCTTGTGTTTATTGCCAGGCATGATGAAGCCCTGAGGTTGGTTCATATAAACCTCCTATTCCAATTCACCATTCAAGAAAGCTGTTTTCACATCTATCTGATGAATAATCAGAATGTGAATAGATGCCAAAGCAATTAGCAGTCTTATGGTACTCATACGAGCCACAGGGGCATACATATCAAAATAGTCTATCCCTGACTTTTGCTTAAAGCCCTAAATGACTAATCTAGCCTTGAACTTTTCAATAGTTCCATCTACCTTCATTTTCATTTTGAAAATCCATTTGCAACCCAAAAGTTTGCAACCAGGTGGTAGATCAACCAACATCCAAGTGTTGTTGCCCGTGATGAAATACATCTCATCATTGATTGCTTATTTCCAGAAGGTAATGTCCTGGGACTTCATTGCTTCTTCAAATGTCTTGGGATCATTCTCAACAATGAAGCAATAGGAGTATTGGTCAGAGACCTTATCCCTTGTTCTTTCAATTAAGTATAATTAAAACTCAGGTCCAAATGACTTTGGATTCATGACCCTTTTGCTCTTTCTGAGCATAGGTCTAGGTTGTTGAACCACAACCTCATCACGGACCTCTTATGGCACTTCATCAAGGACCTCTGATACACCAGTGTCATGAGTTCCATTAGGAATCCTCTGACTTGGTTTAAGGACTGATGAGAATCTATTCTCATCAAAGATTGCATCCCTTGATCTAATTATGGAGTTAATTGAAACAGATTCATTAGGTTCAATAACATAAAACCAAAAATCCTTGGAATGCTTAGCATATCCAACAAAGATGCATTCAATGCCTCTTTCACAAAAAATTTTCAACTTTGGATCAGGGAGTCTGACAACTGCCCTACAACCCCAGACCCTGAGATAGTTCAGGTTGGGTTACCTTTTAGTCCAGAGTTCATAAGGGGTGACCTTGTTCCTTTTGTTGGGAACCCAATTTAATAAATAGCAAGCTGTTAACATAGCTTCACCCCAGAAACCTTGACTCAGTCCTGAATAGGACAACATGGAATTAACCATCTCCTTTAATACCCTGTTTTTCCTTTCAGAAATACCATTTTGCTGAGGAGTATAGGGAGCAGTCGTTTCATGGATTATACCAACAAACTGAAAATACAGAGTATCCATGTACTCACCTCCCTTATCAGTCCTTAACCTTTTGATCAGGGACCCAAGTTGCAATTCAAATTCAGTTTTAAACACTTTGAATTTATCTAATGCTTCATCCTTGGCATGTAATAGATAGACATAACAGAACCTAGAAGCATCATCAATAAATGTCACAAAGTATTTCTTATTCCCCAAATAGGGAGTGGCATGCAAATCACACAGGTCATTGTGTATTAGCTCCAAGAGCTTAGTCTCACGATTAACACCCTAAAAAAGTTTCTTAGTTATTTTGGTCAACATGCAAGTTTTACACTTTTCAGTGTCCATGTCAAATGCTGGGATTAACCCATCCTTAGACATATCTTGCATCCTTTTATAGTGTACATGGCCAAGTCTAGCATGTCATAGGGTAGAGTCAGTCAGGTCAGAGGTGGTCATAAAGGCTGAATTATCACAATCATTAACAATGTTCAACCTGAACATTTGAGTACACAAATATCCAAAACCAATAAATACACCACTTTTAGACAAAACAAACTTATCAGATTCAATAACTTGTTTAAAATCATGATTATTCAAAACACTACTTGAAACCAAGTTTTTCCTTATATCAGGAACATGAATAACATTAAACAAAGTTACAATCTTTCTAGAACTAAACTTAAGATCTACACAACCACGTCCATGCACCAGGTCAGTTGACTCATTTCCCATGTGAAGAATAGAACCATCATTCAGTGACTCATAAGTCTTGAACCAACTTCTATTTTTGCACACATGAACAGTTGCACCAGAGTCAACCCACCACGCAACATCATCATCCTGCACATAGTTAGATTCATATACATAGGTAACATAATAAACCTAAAGAGATATATTAAACATATTCTGACCTTTCAGAGGAACTGAACCATTCCCTGATCCACTAGTATCTGATCCATTGGTTTTACCACCAATCTTAACACCTTTGCAATCCCTTTTAATGTGACCAGATTTGCCACATTTCCAACAAGTAGGTGTTGCCTTCTTGTTAAGGTTTGCCCTTGTGTCATCCTGATGTTTACGTTTACCCTTGTTGTCATTGTACCTGGTGGAGTTGTTATGCTCCACCATATGGACAACAGATGCACCAGTAGCATTGCTACTCTTTGGCTTGTCATTATCCTGCACCCTGAGTGATTCCTCAATGCGCAGATGACTGCCCAAGTCAATAAGAGTTAACTCCTCTTTCTTATGTTTCAAGGTATGCTTGAAATCTTTACAATAAGGAAGAAGTTTATCAATGACACAAGAGACTGAAATAGCCTCGTCCATGTGCATTTTGTGTTGTGTAAACCTTCCAAGTATACCAAGAAGTTCATTGTATTGTTCCATAACTGGTCTTGAATCAGTCATTTTGTAATTTGTGAAATTACTTACAAGGAACTTCTTACTTGATGCATCCTCAGCCATATATTTGGCATCCAAGGAATCCCATAGTTTTTTTGGAAGATTCAAAATTCTGATAAATATCAAAGAGAGAATCAAACATACCATTGGGGATTAAACCTCTGCAAATGTAATCATCATTCTCCCATTTGCTCCTCTTCCTGATCTGTTCCACAATAGCATCATCCCCATCATCAGGAATAGGTGTAGTCAGAACATAGACCACACTCATGCTTGAAAGAAGAAAGTGCATCTTCTTTTGCCATCTTCTGAAGTCCACCCCTTCAAACTTACCCAGTTTGGAGAAGTTAGCAGCCATATGCTTCATAGCAGCAGCCATTGATTATCACATAATAGTTTACTTTGATTGTTGGTGGTTAGTTCCCAAAACAGGGTGGAGATAATCAATAGCAAAACTAAATACCAATACAGGTTACCGGATGTCACTTGGAATCGTGCTATCACTTTTCAAAGTAAACTATTCGACCCTAATGCCTGGATATCACGAATATCTACTTGGGATAAGACCAAATGTATGTTATTGAATTAGGCACAAATCAATAACCCTAGCGCATCCAAGTGTTTATGTTTTCTGTGTATCTCCTTCATGCATAATCAGATTTCCTATTTATATGAAAGAGTCACTCTTTAGTCAATGGAATTATGAGAATTAATCGGCCAATTAATCTCCTCATAATGTTCCTCCATTATAGCCATAGTGGTTACAAGACCAGGTTAAAGTGGTCTTAATTACAAGATTGTAACTACCCAGCAGTACTAACTTTTGCCCAACAGTACTAACTTATGCCCAACAATACTAACTGTGCCCAGCAGTACTAACTGTGCACTGGTAATATTACTACTAGCAGAAGTAACTACTTAACCACTATAAGAGTCAGGGTGTTCAGGGACCTTATGGGTGTACACTCCGTACCTCCTGACCCATTACCAGGTGTGAACTAATCCCACAAGTGAACTAAATTTTCCAACAACGACCGTACTATTAGAGTATTTTTGCAAGTGGCCTCCAAAAACTTAGAGACAACCCTGAAATATTTCGTTTTTAACAAATTGCCACTTGCCTGTGATGGAGTGATGCCACAAGCAATGTTTAGGTCAAAATTATATTCTGGAATTATATACTTCGGTATTGCACCAAAAATACCATAGAAGAAAAGGTTGATATATGAGCATTACGATGAAGAATTAATTTATCTCCTGGTGAACAAGTAGCCATATAATTGATGCTTGAATCCCACAATTGTTGTACCTCCAACTAAAATGTAACACACCAAAATAGCGCAGCAGAAGATAGTGTCACTGGGATGTTACTTCATAGCATAAAGTACAAGTTAAAGAAAACGAACTCTAAATGAGACGTTTTAAAAAGTTATCACTCAATTAATTTTAAATACCAGAGTTACAAACGAGAGGTCCCAAGTGTTAAGTTACATAAACATTTTTACAAAGTTATCGAATGATAAAATATGATGCATCCCCGTCTTCAAAACATGTTGTAAGACTCTAATGCTTCAATCCAAAGCTATGCCATATGAACCTGAGAAAATACATGTTAAAAGTGTCAACACAAAGATTAGTGAGTTCATAGGTTTAATGTAAATAAGAGGAAAAACCTTTTAAAGTAAACTAGTATATGTCATACTAATATTGTTACAAATCTCGCCCATACAAGACTTGTACCATCTTAGGTCCACATATAAATTCATAATAATAGTTGTTTCTAAAGATAGAAATAGTCAAAGTACTATAGTTAAAATCGAAACATTGGTTGTAATAATTAGTCTGAAAAGTCTTTGCAAATAAATTTCATGATGTAAGTCAAATGTCAAGTGCGGACCACAAGATTTCAACGACAAAATAAGTGTATATAACCATTATAACAAATACAATGTCATAAATAAAAAGTGTTACTATTGCTTTAAGCTCATGACACCGAAGTCTTAACAGTTAGTTATGTATCACCCCAACCAGTGCTTGCCCAACACCTGTACGACATCAAATGAAATGTGTCCATTTCTAGTTGGAGCGACCAACACGGAGTTCATCTTAATAGATCTATTCACAACACTCGCGCTTACAACGTAATTAACGGTTCATGATTGTGAGGATTTTTATGGCAAATGCGGTAACTTAGGCAATTGGCAAATGTTTAATGTACTTGTGTCCATGTGTAAATACAAGCTAAGTATTTAAGTAAAACAAGTAAAGTGTTTCAGTAAATGTCTCGAGTGTTTCAGTAAATATTTCAAGAGTTTCGGTAAATTAGTAAAGTGTTTAAGTAACCGTATAAAGAGTTTTAGTTAAACAAGTAAAGTGTTTGTAAGTGAAACAAGCATGTTTTCTCACCTCAAAAATTGTTCAAAACGAGTAAGAGTGGGGCTATGAACTCACCGACGTTTGTGTTGACACTTTTAGCATGTATTTTCTCAGGTTTGTATAGCATAACTTTGGATTGAAGTATTAGAGTCGTACAACATGTTTTTAAGACAGGGATGCATCATATTTTATCATTTGATAAATTTGTAAAAAAGTTTATGTAACTTAACACTTGGTACCTCTTGTTTGTAACTCTGATATTTAAAATTAATCGAATGATAACTTTTCATTACGTCTCATTTAGAGTTCGTTTTATATAACTTGTACTTTGTGCTATGGAGTAACACCGCAGTGACACTATCTTCCGCTACGCTATTTTGGGGGTGTTATATAAAAACCATGTGTTTGTAGCTCCAAAAAATTCAGCCGCTTGTTTTTGTGTCCAAAATGGAACTCGCGGTTGCAAATAAGTTGTCGAGCTCTGGAACTGCAGGCAAGTCATGAAGGAAAGACTGTACTCCAATGAGATTTGTTAATGAGGATGGGGCTGCCCGACCTCTGCTGTGATCAGGAAAGTGAAAACTTGCAAAATTTTGTTCGGCTACAGTCTTTATTGCATTATCAAGTGGAGGGTGGTTATGGCGTTGTGATGCTTGATTGTTCGAAATATAGTATCATCAGTATAAGTTTTTATATTGTTTAGAAGTTTATGTTATCATGTTTCTTCACTAGCATTCCATGGTTTCTTTCCAACAAAATGGGTGTATGAATAGTACAGTGGATAACAGCTTTGAAGCATCATAAGAATCATGCACAAGATGGAAATTATGACTATCTTCGTTACAAGTGATATAAACATTTGTTTAAAGTTGTATCTATAAGTTAAGGGTCTAGATTTGTTTCATGGACTTGGTGATAGAGCCGACTAACGATTCATGTTTGATGTTCCGCACCCATTATACACCATTTATTATTGTTAAACATCGTTTCCGACCTTTTAGCCAATTAATTCAAGAGATTTGAGCCCACCGTCACACATACTCAAACAGGTAAAACCCTCCTTTTTAGAAAGGTTGGCGTGGCCACTTAAAGTTGTTGGCATGACCATTTATACACTTTTTATAATACACATAGGTGGCTATGTGTCAAGTGAGATTTGAACCCACAATGGGCACGTTTATGGGAGACCCATAATTTCATACAACGCTAGGCCAAAGCTCGGGGAAAAATCATTCCAAGTAGATTGGCTAAGCTGTATGAGCTTGGTAATAAGAGAGTAGACCCAAAAGACTTTTCAGCACAACAAATCAAGCAGAATGATTTGAGCTTCATAAAAGTTTCTTCACATCGATCAAAATAATTTACAACATATAAGAAACCGGTATTCACACAAGAAATAAACTAAAATTAGCACGTAGATTTGCTTTTAGGAAAATAGTACAGAAAAATTCCGAAGAACAAGATTGATTTCACTAAGTCCATTTATTTTTTTTGGGGGGGGGGGGGAGGGGCGAAATTATTTTGTTGGGGGGGGGGGGGAGGGTGGGGGGGGGGGGGGGGGGGGGGGCGAATCAGAGATTTGTTTGTAACCTCAAACTTAACTAAATTACCCCTAAAACCTATAACATTTACACTAGGTGCCGTAAATTTTGGGGGGGCCGGGACCCTCCACTGCCCTCATTAAGGTCCGCCATTGACTAAGTCAAATGTTTTTAAAAGGTATCATACTTGCCACAATTTGGTTTTGTGGGTAGCGAACAATTTTTTTTGATTGTGTGAGTACTTTTCTTTCAAATTCATCATTTTTAGGGTAGTATGTGACATTTTTGCCCCTCGGGAAAAAATATTTCTATTAGCTAAGAGATGCAAAAATGTCCAAAAATTTCGCAAAATACCCAAAAAATGATGAATTTGAAAGAAAAGTAACCATAAAAGCAAAAAAAATTGTTCGCTACTTGTAAAAGCAAATGATGGCAAGTATGATACATTTTAAAAACATTTGCCAATTTCACCACAGATAGTTTTTACCTCAGAATACAAGCTCTTGATGTGCTACAACTAGAGGTGGCAAAACGGGCCGGGCGGGCACGGGCACGGGCTAAACGGGCACGGGCTAGAATGGGCACGGGCTAGAACGGGCACGGGCTAAACGGGCACGGGCCAAACGGGCACATGTTATACAAATCGCTTAATAAAAGACCTAAAACGACGAAATAAATTCCGTAAACGTAATATCTTATTTATATTTCAAAAACTTAAATATATTTTGTAAAAAAATATTTTTTTAAAACGATCGTAATGTTCTACAATTAAGAAAAAAAAATGTGCCCGTTAGTGCCCATTTAAGTTTTCAATGGGCTATATGTGCCAATTTCAAAAAAAGGAGGGGGCTAAATGTGCCCAAATCTTTTAAAAATGTGTCAATTTAGCCCATCTTTTTGCTTTTGGGCGCATTTTGCCACCTCTAGCTACAACACCTGAGTCTCTATTCGCACAAAATTAAAAACTAAATGCTCGAGAGATCATAAAAGTAGGAAATAATTAATCAAATGTGTATGAACTGCAAATTTAGAAAAGCAAACGTCATTGATATAAAACAGGATCTTCTGGCTTTAAGTTTTTAAGATGGTAGTTTTGATTAGAGTAAATTACACCGTTCGTCCTTGTGGTTTGCGTTGACCGCAGGGTTTAGTCCTTTGACCAAAAAAATTGCACCGTACGTCCTTAAGTGTGAAACGTTATGCGCCGTTCGTCCCTTGACCAAACGACGTTAAGTTTGACTGTTAAACTCGGGTAAAATTACTAAAATACCCTCACTATCTTCTTCTCTTAACCATTACCACCACATAAAGGTGTGTTGCTCCATTTCATCCAAGATCTACAACACCTCTACCTCCACCACCATCCTGTCCATCTTCACGCCAACAACCAATCCCGAATCCCAACCAGTCACCACCATAACCAGTCCTAAATCTGAATCCATATTCGAATATGAAAACCAATCCTGAATCTAAAACCATTACCAGATTTAATTCACTTTGCACCAAGATCAACCACCACACTCGCGGCATAATAATTTTCGCTCCTCATCCGTTGCCCGAAACCACAAACAAGTGGGTTTTATTAAAGGGGTTTTATTTGATGTTTTCACACAAAAGAAAGACTCGACCACATAACGTTTTATTTGGCTGTTGTGGATGAACATATAGATGATGATAGTGATGGGAAAAAAATGAAATGATCTTAAAGACGGCGACACCCTTTTTCCGGCGACACCCTTTTTCCGGTGAACCCTTCTTAGCCTAATCAAATGATCTTAAAGTTAAGTTTACTAGCTTCATGGGCTTAGGCTCATTTAAACAAAACATGATTCTGGGCTAGAGGACCATTTATAAAACCAAACGCACCATTTGACTGGAAACACAATATGGAAACACAAATGCAGGTTATGCAAAACACAGAGATGCAAACACCCTTGGTGTTGCTGTTGTGAACCTGAGACAAAATGGACCCTAAGTGGGGGTCCTGTCTGGACTAAGCTAAACCGAGCACATCCTAATCGGGTTCCACAATTAAACCAAAGCAAAAATAACCACACACCCAAATAAATCTACAAATCAAATAACAAATCCAAATCTCTACCCGAGGCTAAATTGAGTCGATCCAAATCAGAACCATAACAACAATATCAATCCCCAAATCAGATTCAGGTCTGACCCGACCCGTGTTTAAACCAGAATCAAACAAACACTTTAACAGTAGTTCACCACACGAAATCATTTTGCAGATTCCTTCCACACGAAACAAAATCAAAACGTGTTTTTAAGCCATGTTTTATCCACGAAAATAATAACCCGTTCTCTATTCGATTAAAAAAAGAAAAGATGATAACAGTGTTGGCGCCGGAGGTGCGAGGAAGGGTGGCTGGAGGGTTTACACCGTTCGTCCTTGTGGGAGGAAGAGATGAGATTGGTTTGATTGATGAAAGGTAATAATATTGGTGATTGATGAGATTGGTTTGATTGACGAGAGAGAAAAAGAGAGAGTCAGAAATGATAGTGATGGTACAGGATTAGTTTTATTCTTATTGGAGTAAATTACACCGTTCGTCCTTGCACCGTTAGTCCTTATGGTGTTGAAATGACGAATTTACCCTCATGTGCAAGTCACATGATGGGTTTTTAACGGTCAAACTTAACGTTTTTTGGTCAAGGGACGAACGGCGCATAACGTTTCACACTTAAGGACGTACGGTGCAATTTTTTTGGTCAAAGGACTAAACCCTGCGGTCAACGCAAACCACAAGGACGAACGGTGTAATTTACTCTTTTGATTATATAGCAAATTAACAATATTACTTGGCACCATATGTTTTTTGTGCTAACCAATGGGAACGCATAATAAACAAGGAATACTTTGAAGTCTAAGGTACACACACTATGCATTTTTCATTTTTTTCTAATTGTGTTAATTACATATATATATTAAAGGAGGGAGTGTCTTATGGAACTGTGCCCCAAGAATATAAAATACGGGAATGTCTTATGGAACTGTGCCCCAAAAATATAAAGGAAAATGATTGGGAAGACTAATTATGTGCTTAAAGATGTGACTAAAAACATGTGGCATGATCCTGGTGGTTTATAAAAAAGCGGGTCCCATTGCTGTAGCCATCAGGATGATGCCACATATGGTTAGTCATATCTTTAGGCATATGAGTTAGGTCTCCCAATCGCTGCTCAAATATAAAATACGTCTCTTTTCTCTCATATATGGGCTTGACCGCCTTTGCATCTCTTCCAGATACACTTCAACCGACTTCTCTTCCGATCCCAACCGACTTGCTCTTCGCCGGTGATTTCTGTGAACCAGGTTTGCTGCTTCGTCTTTGGTTACATATGTTGGGTTTCTATACAGTGTTATGATTTTTCTTCCCGTTATTAGTGCCTTCATGTTATGATTACGGCTTCACTTTTCTTTTGTTTCTGCTGTTAACGTTTTTTTTCGTTTCTCGTTGACTATATATACGATCTTTTTCTCCTATTAAATTACTAATTGTTAATATTCGGTCATGGTAGCTAGCACATGTAACCATGTGAATTTATAGTTAAAAAAAAAAACAAATTTGGTTCTAATTATAAGAGCTCCAAGTTTAGCATAATAAATTGTTTGATCGAACTTGTAAAGAGATTACAAACTTATGAAATTTAGAATTATTTAGTCCTAAACATGTTTTTCTTAAACTGTATTTGGGAAGGAGGGTTAAACTTGTAGGTTGTCTTATTTGGATAGATGCATTATTTCAAAATGCGCAACAATAAGTTTTTTGACAGCAAAGTTTAGCGAGAAGCTAGAATCCTGACACAAACATTTGGTTAGCCTACTGAATGCAAACAACAATGGAGGAAAGAGTAGAATCAGCAACTCCACTAATGAAACCACCATTATTTTTCACTTCAACTAAACAACTCAATGCTTCAGCTGTAATTACTTCCCCAGGTACCAGCGTAGTGGAATTCCGGGTGGGAATGGACATACTAACTCACCGCAAACTTTGCCAATACTCCCTTTGAGGCTAACTTTCATTTTACTAGTGAAAAACGCCTCTCGTGGGCTCAATATCATGTTACTAACTGTTCCTGTAAAAGGTTGTACATCATTTACTCGAATAGAGGCATGTCTTTGTGATAGATTCTTTAACCCCGCAACTAGCTTCACAACATCATCTCTAGTAGTGCCTAGATTTATTGCAAACATAAGAGAACGTGGACCTTGAAGTTCTGAAATCACTCCATTTTTATATAATATACGATCTGCTTCAAAACCATATATACCAAGCTTCCACACCCCTACCGTTATTCTTAATGAATCAATCCCAACAACATCAGAAAATGCACAAGAATTAAGGACGTACTGTAATTCCGGGAATCTTT
Organism: Chrysanthemum seticuspe; assembly: GCA_019973895.1. Taxonomy (NCBI): domain Eukaryota; kingdom Viridiplantae; phylum Streptophyta; class Magnoliopsida; order Asterales; family Asteraceae; genus Chrysanthemum; species Chrysanthemum seticuspe. The sequence continues at coordinate 59,661,975 of BPTQ01000005.1, forward strand.
TCTATAAGAGCTTTTGCGTCCATGGCTAGTTCAAATGGTTTGTTAAAGATGGTTTTTGGGTGTTTACTTATTTGAGTTCTAGCGGCGTCTAAAGAAGCTAAAAGCATATGATTGGGACTGGTGGTTTGAAGGGATTGAAGGCATTGAGATATTCTTTCGCTATCCACAATATTTCCAGACATATATATGTAACATGGATGACTGTGTGAAAGAGCATAATACCTTGTGGGTTGATTGTATCGAAATATCAACTCCTTGACTAAGAGCTGAACGGGGCAAATTTTCATGGAAGCCTAAGTGAGCACCATGAGCTTCGTCCACAATTAAAGGAATGTTGTGAGAGTGACACAAGAAGGAGATCTTCTCCAGATTGCTGCAAATACCGTGATAAGTAGGTGAGGTGATGAGAACAGCTGATGCTTTTCGACCTTCGTTATCCAATTCTTTGATTGCTTTCTCAACCTGCCATTTGCATATATGATTTCAAATGATATCTAATCTAGCAAAAATTAATCTTTGACAATCCACTATTCACCTCTCCTTATTTTATGGCAGCGTGATTTAAACATTTGTGATAACGTACCGTGACAACACAAGGCCTCAAAATTTACCCCTAATGCAGGACGAGGCAATAGAAGTGAGTATTTTCTTGAACTTATATATCTTTAATAAAAACTATTTAAGATTTTTAATCTCGCTTTTATAATAGGGCATCTTGACACCAATAAGTATTTTTTTGCATAGAGCCTTATAAATAAAATTTTAATTGAGATCCTTTTAATTTGCATTTATTTTTTGGAGCTCATTTTCAAGCTCTGGTATTTATATGTAGACCTTCATATTATGCATGTATTCAACTTTGTTTTGCTTTTAATTCTCTACATGTATCACATTCCTAAAACGCGTGCATTTCAATCAAGGTTTTCTTCATACACAAAATTCCACTTGCCTGTGAAGGGGTTATGCCACCAGCAATGTCCCATTCATAATCATATTCTGGTAATAAGTACTTTGGTATTGCCCCACACAATACCATTGAAGAGAATGTTGATTTGTGTGCATTTCGTGGAAGAATTAATGTATCGCCTGGTGAACAAGTAGCCATAATTGAGGCTTGGATCCCACAGGTTGTACCCCCAACTAGGAACCATGTCTCTAAGGCTCCAAACAATTCAGCTGCTTGCTTTTGTGCATCCCAAATTGCTCCCTCACGTGAAAATAGGTTCCCCAGCTCTGGAAGCGCATGCATGTCATGTAGGAAAGGCTGTATTCCAATCACATCAGACAGCGAAGATGGTGCAGCACGACCTCTATTATGACCGGGAAATTGAAAATTGGCAACATTTTGCTCCGCTAAAGTCTTTAGTGTTTTAACTAGCGGAGGATCATGTTTACAGTGTTCTGAATCTTGAGAATCAAAAATTATCATATTGTTCACCACAATTCTGTTTTCTTTTAGGTGCCCTGTCTTATCGTTTTTCTTCCTTCCATGGTTTCTTTCCTAGAAAATGATATACAAATTTGATGAGTCCTTTTCCTGAAGTTCAATTATTACAGCAAACACATAAAACGTTCCTATATGATATGACTTAGAAATACAAACTTTTCATAAGCAAATGTAATTTTTACCTTTGAATTACAAGCTCTTAGTGTGCCCTTGCATCTGAGATTCTGCAACAACAACAATTCGAAGAAATGCATTAATCATGCTCGATACATGATCGATAAAAACTGAAAAGTAATAGGAAAAAAATGTATCAAACCATTTGACACGTAAATGACATTGCTAATAGAGAGAAGATCCTTAGTTCAATACTAAATCATTTACGTTTACTACGTATGAGTACGTTCTCAGAAGAATTTATGGTTTGTATAGCTAGCTTTGTTATCTTTCACGGTCCATGTGGTCTATTTGACACGTAAAGAGCAATGACCATAAATGAGATAGACAATGGCATAAAGTGTCTAAGGTTCCATTTGTTTATTTCTTAAATTTTAACCCCAAAAGGACGTAACAAACATTTATATATAGGGTGTTCAGTTGCCCAACCCGCCACCTTTTATTTTTGTTTTCATTGATTATAAGCTAGATACTTGCTTGAAAAGTTTTGTGCTGTCAACAACTTGCCTTCTTTTATGATAATTTGTAATATACTAACTATTTTTTACAAATATGTTTAGAAACTAACTATTTTTTCGAATCAAATTAAATAATAGAGAATTGATTGGCATGACTACTTCATATGCCTAAACTTGTGCCTAAAAAAGAGATGATGACATGTGGCAAAATCAAAGGTAAATGTTATGAGAGAGAAATAGAGTAATCCACTTGTCAAACATTGAATTTGTTAGCCACAATATTAGTCATGTGAATTAGGTCTCCTAATCATTTTCCTAAATAATAATAGAAAGAATGTAAAAGAAAAACATAATATTTAGAAGGGCAAAAGTTCAATATAGAACCAAAATTTACCATAGATCCAATCAACCAATAATAGCTATTCATTTTTTTATTATGATAAACTTTCACCCTTTTTTAAAAAATTAAATATCTCGCAAACCGTTAATCGTTACGCGATAAAAATTATACCATCGTGACGAGAATTAAATTATCTTTCTATAGATATGCACTACTATATATTTTTAACAATTTTTTTTTTTTTTTAAATTTCGGTCAACAAAAATCATATATGATTTGTGAAAATCATATATGATTCGATTTTTACGAATCACATATGATTTTTGAGAATCATATATGATTGTAAAAATCATATATGATTCGTAAAAATCGAATCATACATGATTTTTTAAAATCATATATGATTCGTAAAAATCATATATGATTTTTTCGGACGGAATTTTTGAAAAAAAATGTTTGTCGAAAGTATATAACAATGCATATCTATAGAAAGATAATTTAATTCTCGTTATGATGGTGTATTTTTTGTACCTTGAAAATTTACCGTTTGCAAGATATGTTGTTTTAAAAAAAAGGTGGAATATGATTTAAATAAAAAATGGATGGCTGTGATTGGTCCATTGGTTCTATGACAAATATGAGTTTTACATGGATCTCAACTCTATTTAGAAGACTTGGCACCATATGTTTTTTGTGCTAACCGATTGGAACACATAATAAACAAGGAATACTTTGAAGTCTAAGGTACACACTACGCATTTTTCTAATTGTGTTAATTGACTTGAGAAATTTTCAAATGCATATTTTTATTTTGATAGACAAATCCCCATCATCCATATAATTTGATCTAATAGTAGTGATTAACCTAAGATTTAGTAGATAAACCTAAGTCCATGTTTTTTTTTTTTTTTTTTTTTTTTTTTTTATTCACATTTTTCCCTCTTTCTTTCTTTCTTTTTTTGTTTTTTTTTTTCTTTTTTTTTTATAATTCACGTTTTTATATTTAATCACGTATTTTTTGTTTTCTTTTTTTTTAGATAATAAAATAAACGTTTTTTTTTGTTAATATTCACGTTTTTTTTTAAATTCACATTTTTTTATATTCACGTTTTCTTTTGTTTGTTTGTTTTTTTAATTCGTGTTTTTTTTCCTTCTCTTTCATACGTTTTCGTCTGTTTTCGTCCGTTTCCATACGTTTTCATCTATCTTTCGTCCGTTTTCATACGTTTTTGTCCGTTTTCATACATTTTTGTTCGTTTTCATACGTTTTCGCCCGTTTTCGTCCATTATTCATACGTCGTTTTCATACGTGTTTTTACGTTTTCATATATATTCATCCGTTTTCTTACGTTTTCGTTCATTTTCATACGTTTTCGTCCGTTATTAAATGTTTTCGGCCGTTTTTAAACGTTTTCATACGTTTTTGAATATCACAAGCAAGGTTGTAAAAATCGCTAGGCGCTCGTGAGGCGGTCGGGTAGGGCCTAGCGATTAATCGGTTAGGCGGGGATTAATCGGATTAGAATTTTTATACAGAAAATTGTAATTTTAGATATTGTATTATATTATATGTATGAGATAAGCATAGTGCATCAAAGTTCAAACATTTCAAGAGTTAAAATATAAACATAATTCATAATTATTCAAAGTTCAAAGTCAAACATCGATATTACTCGGTTTGTTGACCATTTTTAAGGGAGCTCTGACCAATTTTGTTCGATTAATCGGTTTGTTGACCGATTTTTAAGCGGTTTTGTTTTATTTTTAAGCGATTTTGATGACCGTTTTTAAGCGATTTTGTCCGGTTAGACCGATTTTGTCCGATTAATCGGTTTGTTGGCCGATTTTTAACCGATCTTTGAACAAACCGATTAAATAGGCCGATTATGATAAATCAAGGCGCTTACTGAGCGATCAGCAATTATGCGGGGATTAATCGGCCGCCTGTGCCGATTTTTATAACAGAGATCACAAGTGATATTCTGAATAGCACATGTGATATTCTGTGATATTCAGAATATCACAAATGATACTGTGAATATCGCAAGTGATATTAAGTGATATTCTGAATATCACAAGTGATATTCTGTGATATTCAGAATATCACTTGGGATATTCTGAATACCACAAGTAATTTTTTGAATATCACAAGTGATTTCAACTAATTTTTTGTAACATGAAAATCACACGTGATATTCTTCAAAATATCACACAGTGATATCCCTAAAATCACAAGTGATATTTAGAATATCACAAAGTGATATTTAGAATATCACAAGTGATATTCAGAATATCACAAGTGATATTCAAATAATCACAAGTGATAAGTCAAAATATCACAGAGTGATATTCAGAAAATTACAAGTGATATTCATAATATCACAAAGTGATATTCAGAATATCACAAAGTGATATTCAGAATATCACAAAGTGATATTAACAAAATATCACATGTGTTTTTCTGGATATCACTTTGTGATATTCAGAATATCACAAAGTGATATTCAGATAATCACAAGTGATATTCTGAATATCACAGAAATCACTTGTGATAGTCAGAAACGTATGAAAACGAACGAAAACTTAAGCAATTGACGAAAACGTAAGAAAATGAACGAATTCAGATGAAAACGGGCGAAAATGTATGAAAGAGTAAAAACACGTCTGAAAACGGATGAAAACGTATGAAAAATGGACGAAAATGAAAGAAAAATGATGAAAACGGGCGAAAACGCATGAAAATGAACAAAAACGGGCGAAAACGTAAGAAAAAGACGAAAACGTATAAGAACGTATGAAAACAGATGAAAACTTATGAAAATGACGAAAACGTATGAAATCAAAGAAAAAAACACGAATTAAAAAAAGCGCGAATTAAAAAAAAAAAAAAAAAAAAAAAAAAAAAAAAAAAAAAAAAAACGTTAATTTAAACAAAAAATCGTGAATAAGAAAAAAAAAAAGAATGTGAATAAAAAAGAAAGACAAAAAGACAAGAAAAAAACATGGACTTAGATTTATCTACTAAATCTTAGGTTAATCCCACCATAAGATCAAATTAGATGAATGGTATGAATTTGTCCTTTGGTAAACATAAATTTATGGGTAAGCAAAATAAAGTGACTCTAATTGACTATACAATCTCTTTCTCATATTAAATTACTACTTGTAATATTCAATCATGATAGCTAGCACATGGATGTAACCATGTATATTTAATTAAAACAAAAAACAAATTTGGTTCTAAGAGCTCAAAGTTTAGCATAATAAAATGTTTGAACTTGCTAAGAGATTACAAACTTATGAAAATTTAGAATTATTTAGTCTTAAAAATGTCAAAAAACTTATTAAACTTGTAGGTTGTCTTATTTAATTTGGATAGATGCACTATTTACGCGCAACAATAACTTTTTTAACAGCAAAGTTTAGCGAGAAGCTAGAATCCTGAAACAAACATTTGGTTGGCCTATTGAATGCAAACAACAATGGAGGAAAGAGTAGAATCAGCAGCTCCACCAATGAAGCCACCATTATTTTTCACTTCAACTAAATAACTCAATGCTTTAGCTGTAATTACTTCCCCAGGTACTAGTAGTGGAATTCCAGGTGGGTATGGACATACTAACTCACCGTACACTTTGCTAATACTCCCTTTGAGGCTAACTTTCATTTTACTAGTAAAAAACACCTCTCGTGGGTTCAATATCATGTTACTAACTGTTCCTGGAAAAGGTTGTACATCATTTACTCGAATAGAGGTATGTCTTGTGATAGATTCTTTAACCCCGCAACTAGCTTCACAACATCATCTCTACTAGTGCCTAGATTTATTGCAAACATAAGAGAACGGGCATCTTGAAGTTCTGAATCACTCCATTTTTTTATAAGATACGATCTGCTTCAAAACCAGATATACCAAGATTCCACACCCCTACTGTTATTCTTAATGAATCAATCCCAACAACATCAGAAAATGCATAAGAATTAAGGACTGTAATTCCGGGAATCTTTTCTATAAGAGCTTTTGCGTCCCTGGCTAGTTAAAATGGTTTGTTAAAGATAGTTTGCAGGTGTTTACTTATTTGAGCTTCAGCGGCGTCTAAAAAAGCTAAAAGCATATGATTGGGACTGGTGGTTTGAAGAGATTGAAGGCATTGAGAAATTCTTTCGCTATCCACAATATTTCCAGACATATGTAACATGGATGACTGTGTGAAAGAGCTTAATATTGTTGGAAAAATTAGTGTTGTTGTTAGTACTGTTAGGCAGAATTAATATTGCTAGTATTAATGTTAGTACTGTTAGAAAGAGTTACTACTGCTAGTGCTGCTGGAATAAACATGTAACAGGCTTTGATCTATTCAAGTGACAGTTATAACTGCTTAATAACCACGTTTAATTTGTCATGTAACCACTATTAGCTATAATGAGGATAATTATGAGGCGATTAATGGGCTGATTAATCTTCATAATTCCATTTGACTAGCTATGAGTATTTCTCTTTAAATAGGAAATCGGATTATGCATGAAGAACAAACAAAAAATATAAACACTTGGATGCAAAAGGGTTATTGATTTATGCCTAAATCATTAACATACATTTGGTCGTATCCCAAATAGATATTCGTGATACACATGCATTAGGGTCGAATAGTTTACTTTGGAAAGTGATTACACGATTCCAAATGATATCCGGTAACCATTCATTGGTAATTAGTAGGATATTGATTATCTTCACCCTGCTCTGGGAAATAACCCCCAACAATCAAAGTAAACTATTTTGTAATAATCAATGGCTGCTGCGATGAAGCATATGGATGCTAACTTCTCCAAGCTGGATAAGTTTGAAAGGGTGGATTTCAGAAGATGACAAAAGAAGATGCATTTCCTGTTGTCAAGCATGAGTGTGGTGTATGTTCTGAGCACACCAATTTCAGATGATGGGGATGATGCTACTGTGGAATAGATCAGGAAGAGGAGCAAATGGGAGAATGATGATTACATTTGCTGAGGTTTAATCCACAATGGTATGTCTGATTCTCTCTTTGATATCTATCAGAATGTTGAATCTTCCAAAGAACTATGAGATTCCTTGAATGCCAAATATATGGCTGAGGATGCATCAAGTAAGAAATTCCTTGTAAGTAATTTCATAAATTACAAAATGACTGATTCAAGACCAGTTATGGAACAATAAAATGAACTTCTTGGTATACTTGAAAGGTTTACACAACACAAAATGAACATGGATGAGGCTATTTCAGTCTCTTGTATCATTGACAAACTCCCTCCTTCTTGGAAAGATTTCAAGCATACCTTCAAACATAAGAAGGAGGAGTTAACTCTTGTTGAGTTGGGCAGTCATCTGCGCATTGAGGAATCACTCAGGGCGCAGGATAATGACAAGCCAAAAAGCAACAATATTGTTGGTGCATCTGTTGTCAATATGATGGAGCATAACAACTCCACCACGTACAATGACAACAAGGGTAAACTTAAACATCGGGATAACACAAGGGCAGACCTTAACAAGAAGGAAACACCTACTTATTGGAAATGTGGAAAATCTGGTCACATTAAAAGGGATTGCAAATGTGTTAAGATTGGTGGTAAAACCAATGGATTAGGCACTAGTGGATCAGGGAATGGTTCAGTTCCTCTAAAAGATCAGAATATGTTTAATAAATCTCTTCAGGTTTATTATGTTACATATGTATCTGAATCTAACTATGTGCAGGATGATGATGTTGCGTGGTGGGTTGAATCTGGAGCAACTGTTCATGTGTGCAAAGATAGAAGCTGGTTCAAGACTTATGAGACACTGAATGATGGTTATATTCTTCATATGAGAAATGATTCAACAGCCCTGGTGCATGGACGTGGTTGTGTAGATCTTAGGTTTAGTTCTGGAAAGATTGTAACTTTGTTTAATGTTATTCATGTTCCTGATATAAGGAAAAACTTGCTTTCAAGTAGCGTTTTGAATAATTATGGTTTTAAACAAGTTATTGAATCTGATACATTTGTTTTGTCTAAAAGTCGTGTATTTATTGGTTTTGGATATTTGTTTAATCAAATGTTCAGGTTGAACATTGTTAATGATTGTGATAATTCAGCCTTTATAACCACCTCTGACCTGACTGACTCTACCTTCTGGCATACTAGACTTGGCAATGTAAACTATAAAAGGATGCAAGATATCCCAGCATTTGACATGGACACTGAAAAGTGTAAAACTTGCATGTAGACCAAAATAACTAAGAAACCTTTCAGGGTGTTAATCGTGAAATTAAGCCCTTGAAGCTGATACACAGTGACCTGTGTGATTTGCATGCCACTCCTTCTTTGGGGAACAAGAAGTACTTTGTGACATTTATTGATGATGCTTCTAGGTTCTGTTATGTCTATCTGTTACATACTAAGGATGAAGCATTAGATAAATTTAAAGTGTTTAAAACTGAAGTTGAATTGCAACTTGGGTCTCTGATTAAAATATTAAGGACTGATACGGGAGATGAGTACATGGATACTATGTATTTTCAGTCTGTTGGTATTATCCATGAAACGAATGCTCCCTATACCCCTTAACATAATGGTATTTCTAAAAGGAAAACAGGGCACTGAAGTAGATGGTTAACTCCATGTTGTCCTATTCAGGACTGAGTCAAGGGTTTTGGGGTGAAGCTATGTTAACAGCTTGCTATTTATTAAATAGGGTTCCCAATAAAAGGAACAAGATTACCCCTTATGAACTATGGACTAAAAGGAAACCCAACATGAACTTTCTTAGGGTTTGGGGTTGTTAGGAATTGGAAATTCCATGTTAAAGTGTCGGTCACCCCAATTATAGTCTAGCATAAGTTAGCTCGTAGACTTGTCGTTATTTACGTTATTTAGTAGTTAGTTAGTTTGTAGCGTAGAATAGTTTAGTGTAACACCGTGGAGGAAGGACGGGTCTTTACCCACTGTATGCCTGATCCACAGTCCGATAGGAGGACAGTTTCATTGTAACTATAAATACCCCTTCCATCCATGGAAGGGGTGGTGCTTTTCTCATAATCTTACCTTACATTTGTGAAGCAAGTCTCTACCAAGAAAACACCCTCTCATATCTTTCTCTCTCTAAATGGCTAACATGTATTTCCATCATCCAAGACCACCCGAATCATCAAACACAATAAATATAGGATCCTAACAATTGGTATCAAGAGCCATGGTTTATTATGTGTTGTTGATTTGTGTGGTTTTTCGTACCATGTTTTGAAGTTGCTTTTTACATATTTTTCAAATCTGAAATCCTTTTCTTATTCATTGTATTAACAGTTTCTTAACATGTGTTGTATCTAATGGTCAAAATGTCTTTTGCTTATTCATTGTCATACATCTGTTTTGGTGTCATATATATGTCCATAACATTTTTTTAGACTTTTTGTACCATTCCATGAAAGGTTATGTGGTATTTTGGTCTGTTTCTTATGGTCAAACATGGTCAAAACGGGTCAACAAGAAAGCATTTTTATGCTGTTTTTTCTGGTCACATCTTGTGGTATGCTGGTTTATGATTAAAATGGGTCAAAACAGAAGCAGTTTTTCTGGGTCATTCTTCATAGCGAGTTGTTATGTTTCTTCATAGCGAGTTGACAAAATGCTTTTGAGCTTTTGTCTTTTACAGTAGTGACTTGTGCCTTAAACTAGCGACTTGTCTTTACAAGTCGTAGCAACTTGTGTTAAGGCTGTTTAGCGACTTGGTTATTTGACTATTGAGTTAAATAAATGACCTAGCGACTTGTCTTGGTATTGTGTCAAAAATGATAACGACTTATGTTTATAAGTCAGCGATGTGTTAGTGATTCGCTCCCAGACGGTCAAGTTTTATCACTCAAGCCGACCACTTGTGAATGGCCGACCGTAACAAACTTAAAACAGTCCGGAAGCAAATGCAATGAAGATCTGGAGAGTATAGTGTTTCCCCGGGTCGTTATGTCCCAGCGAGCTATGCGAAGAATCACCAAACGAATAGTGATCGAGAGATTTGAACGGAAAAGAGGGATTTGAATTATTATAACTAAGGAAAAAGGAAATAAATTACAGAGGTAGTGATCGAGAGATTTGAACGGAAAAGGGATTGATTGATTATGAACAATAGAGAAAGGATATAAACTACAAGGGCTTAAATGCAAATTAAAGAAAGTTAAAAAGATAAAAAAAATATTAAATAAACGCTATCACTATTTGCAAAATGATGTTTTTGATTTTTCTTTTATAAAACTTTAAATTAAAAAACTACGTAACGTACTAAAGAAAATGTGAAACTTACACAATATTAATCCTAAAAATATGAAAATGATATTTTTACAATCCTAATAATAAAAGAAAGTTTTTAGAAAAATAAAATTATTTTTATAACTATTAAATTAATTATTATTAATTAAAAACTATTTTTAACTATTAAATAATAGCCTAAAATACAAGAAAATATAAAATAAAGCTAGAAAAATGAAATTATGACTTGGGAAAATATAAAATAACAAAAGAGAATTTTCAAAACTATTTTTGTATTTTTCTGATTATTTTTCTATTTTCTATGAATTAAAAACTATTAAAAACTAATTAAATTGCTTAAAAATACAAATTTAACTAAGAAAAATCTGAAAAAATATTTTTTTGACTTTTTATATTTATCTTAACCTAAGAAAAATGAAAAATTATTTTTTTGAAGCCTTTCTTAATTAATTGTATTAAATGCTAATTAAAATGACTTAAAAATTGTTTTAAATCAAGAAAAATAGCAAACTGACTTGGAAAAATATGAAAAATTCAAGATAAGTCTAATTTAATATTTAGAATCTAGGAAAAATATAAAAACAGGGTGTTGTGTGCAAGAAAATGAAACTGCTATGAAAACTGCTTATAAATAAGCACTTGAGAAAAGCCAAAAGCCACAAATAAGCTACCAAACTAAAACAGAAGCTATAATATGTTATAAATACCCAAATTCAACTAATCTCAACTGCTTTTAACCTCTAAATCACCAGTTACACAGATTTGATTGTTTTGAGTTTTATGCTAAGAACAGTTTTGAGGTACTAAGTTTGGACTTAAGTACAAGCTACAAAATAAGCTGAAAATGAAAATGAGAAGTGGGAACCTACACTAGACCTGGCCAAGTACTTAAAATCCAAAAACCAGACCTTGGGAAGCTCTGATGAGCTCTGTGCAAGCCTTGCACAAAACCTGTGCACACTCAGTTAAGACTGAGTTTGTGCACAGGGGAAATGAGGCCACATTGACAACCCTTTTTGGAGCTTATAGAAAATTGACAAAAATCCAAAAAAATGATATAAATAAACTAGACCAGTTGAAGTTTTAAAGTCCCAAGTTTTACTGATTTTGACCCAGAAATGAATCCATGATAAATCTTTCTAGATTGGGTGAAAACAGGTTTTACACTTTTGACTTTTTAACAGTTATGAAGAAATTGACTTATTTGAACTTTGAATCCAATTTGTGGACAGATTATGATGTTAATAGATGAAATGAAGCTAAAGCAAGCTATGTCTATGAATTTTAAACACAAAACAAGAGTTTGCTTTTATAAAAATCCAACAGTTAAGTAATTAAGACAGTGGATTGATGATTTTGACTTTGAGCATTGCAGATGCAAATTTTAAGACAACAATGAGTACATATGAGCTAGACAAGCCTGAAACAACAAGTTTTATCCACTGAACTAACCCAAATCACAGATCAAGCAGCAAATCCAAACACCCTTTAAACTACTGATTTGCAATCAACACTAAGCTAAACACTTAACTAGCTAAAATTAATGATCAAACTGAGTTTAATTAACTTGAATACAACTTATTAAACAGGTTTGAACAGATTATGATTACAAATACAAGTTGTGCAATGGAACTTGAAAATAAACTTACATAGGGTCCCAGCCACTATGGCTTGAAATCAGTAACCAATGAACCACTAGCCTATTCCTATCAACCCATTAGAATCTAAATCAACCCAATTCCAGCACTGCATCAACCATTTTCAATTTCCAAGACCAAATTGAGCCCAGTTTGACTTTCTTTGACCAAGAACCAAAATTGTTTGAAACTTGAATGTGAGCTTATAAAAAGCTATAATAAGCTTATACAAGCTTGTTTGAGCTTAAAATTAAGTTACTAAAAGCTTTGACATAGGAATTTGAAAATGAAAATTGCAACAGTGAGCATAACACTTGAAATTGAGTTAAACTTTGAAATTGATGATCAAAAGTAGATTAAACTGATAATGTAGCTTGAGTTTGATACATGAAAACAAAATATTACATCTATTACACTTAACTAAAACTTTTAAGTTAAAAACGACATTAATGAAACTTAAAAACTACAAGACTCTCTTTCTCTTGCTCCTTCTTGCTTCTTTTATACCCAAAACATCTTCTCTCACTATTCTGAGCAGTTCCCACTTGTTTCCTTGGCCATTGGATGACATGAGAGCATTCTGGCCATTGGATCAGATTTTGGCGCCAAAAGTGTTTATCAACTGGGAAGGTTGAGTGAGTTGGAGGAGGGGCATTAAATGATTCTTGGAGGTTTGTTGAGGTGGGGGGAACAAGAAAAGTGGGAAGGTGAGGAGGGGGGATGGGAGATGGTGTGTTGCAGGAGCAGGTGTTGAAGAAAGAAAAAGGGCGCGAGTTGGAGTGTTTGACCAGATGGGTTGACTGGCTAATATATGAAAGGGGGTCCAAAATGAAGGGGTCACAATGGTTTGGCAGGGTCACAATGAGGTATGACAAGGCCAAAAGGGTTTAAAGGGTATTAATAAGGACTTGTTTTGCCATTTTCTGAAAATACAAGGACCTCTGCTGCCATTTTCACAAAGTTGCTCCAAGGTACTAAAAGTGACAAGCTCCAATAGTATAAGGACCAAACTTGACATTTTCCAATTTCCAAGGACCATTTTTGCCAATTTTTAAACTTGGAGGACCAAACTTGTAATTTCTCAAAACTTTTAATATTTTTCACCAAAGGACTAATTTTGACAACTTATGATTTTAAAAGGACCTTTGGTGACTTTTCTTTTGAAATTAAGTGCTTAGGGACTATTTCTGACATCTTTTGAAACTTGGGGGACTGAAACTGCCAATTATGCAAATTTAGCTCATTTTTCATCTGATTTTGAACATTTTGCATCTGAAACATATAAAATGCAATTTTGGAATATTTTCAGTATTTTGATGCATTTCTGAGCATTTTTAAACGTTTTGCAGTTCAGATTTAACCAAAAATGATGAGTATTTACACACTCATCAGTTAGCGACTTGTCAGGTCAATAGCGACTTGTGAAGAGAAAAACTGATGTAGCGACTTATGACCAAAATTCAGAACAAAAGTCTTACCACAATCTACCAAAAACAACATGACTCAACCAAGACTCGTACTTTCAAACTTTCGAACCAAATGGAAATGCAAATAATCAAATACCATAATATGAATCTCATATTTAGAACTTGCTTTTATTCACAACCTAATCGACTCACAAGTTCTATGTCAATCCATCATCGATCCAATTTGTTAATTCCCGACACTCATGAGAAAGAAAAGAACTAATTCATCAGTCTTTCTCATTCGACATACTCAAGACTCTAATTCATGTTGATGATTCATTAGACCTCAGTTTAATTCGTGACACCAAATAACAAATCTAAGACTTTCCAAGGTCCATCTCACGAATTAATACATCATTGACCCATGACTTATGCTAATATCCGAAATAATTGAAAGAAAGACAATAACTAATTGTTATCATCCATCTCTCTTATCGGTTTAAAACAAAAACAATGCACAAATCTTAAAACCTACCTGTGGCTATTTCTTACATCTCAAAGCCTTCTCATCATTTGAATACCATCTATGTGGCTTAATTAACGATGGCTCAAACCATCCATGTGACGAGCAAGAAGACAATCTTAACAATGAAACTAAGAGGGTTCTAATCTAGTTTGTGTGAGGTGCGTTTAAAGGGAGGCAGACTAAACTGGTTTGAGAAGTATTTAGGGTTTGATGAAAGGTTTGTGTGGGATGCTACTGAGATAAAGAGAGGCGTGTGATTTTGTGGTGAGAGTAATTTTAGGGTATGAGGCGTTTTCTTTGAGATGGGGGCTGAGTACTAATAGTGAGTGAAATTAGGGTTGGATTGTGTGAGATTATGAGGTGTCTTATACCCTAAATATTAGGGTAACACCTTGGACGGGTATTCATGACTTAGTGAACATGGGCCGAATAATTCACAATGTAATGGGCCTGATGGAGGCATTGCTATGGACCGTGTTATTTCAAGATTGAAATAGTGTGGGTTAATAAAATTCGGTTTGTTAAATGGTTTCGGTTGAATATGATACACCGGGATGGCACATTGATGAATTGTTCAAACTTAAATATGAAATGATAATATCTAAAAGTCTGCATTTGGATATTAATTTTGATACATTATTAGGTTATGAATTGCATTTTTGGTCAATTTAAGGATTCTACGTATTCACGGCTTGAGCTTAAAATCTATGAAAAAGATGGCTAAGGGGTCTTGTACAAGTATTTCTTATGGGATACTTGAGTTAATTATATGGGCTTTAAAGTGTATCTTGAGTGAACCCGTTGTATGTGTAGTGAATTGGATTGAGTGGGATTTGTATTTGCTTCATATGTTTGGTTTTTGATAAAAGGCTTGGACCAAGTGTGAGTATGATGTGCGATGGTTTGGACTTGAAAGATTGGACATATGGGCTTCTCAAGAGATTTGATTGATTATGACTTTTGATAAAGAGAGTTGATGATGATGATATTCGTTGATGAGACTAGTTGAGTTATGTGGTTTGATTCTTTGGTGTATACAGTTTCACGAAAATATTATGTCACGGCTTGAAGCACTTTATTGAACAAAGTTGATTACGGGGTTGTTTGTTCGGTATTTCGTATTTGGATATGAAGTGAGGTTTTCCGGGGGCGTTTACTTATTTCTTCTTCTTTCTTTCTACCCTTCCGCGAAGATGACTTGTTTGGGCATTTATAGAGGGTGATAAAGACTTGGCTATTAGTTACGTTTGTGATTCTTTCTCGCTTAATCCACAACGTAGCTATCACTTCGGTGTCTCATACAGTTGAGGATATGTCAAGAGGTTTTGTACATTGGGTACACCGTTTCATTTTCGCGAGGATTAGTACAAGTTTAAGTAACACATCTAGGGAATTCTACTTCATGATCAAGTTTGGTATATCGGGTTTACTTCACCAAATGGTTACTGCATTAGCCGACATAATGCGTGAATGATGTGTTTACCAAAGTGTTTATTGGATGGTTGATGATATTGTTGATGCTGGATAATGAACCATTGATGAGCCATTGCATGTTCCCCTAAAACAGATATTCACCGAAACCAAAGTTGTCATAATTCTTTCAAGCTGACATTGTTTACGGTTTAGTCTTGATTTTGTAAAATCCCGCGAAAGGAATTATTTCTCGGTTTAAATCATAGACTTGTAAAATCCCGTGACAATGAAAACATCCCAGTTAAAGTAATGTGCATTTCCGGATCTATCTTGCGGTTTATTCTTGGTTTTGTAAAATCCCGCGAAAGAAACTATTTCTCGGTTTAAACCATAGAATTGTAAAATCCCGTATTGATGGAACCATCCTGGAGAAAGGAAAGTGTATTTCGGGATCTTATTTGGTGCTGGTGCTACGGTTTCTACTTCAAACAAGGGATAAAAGGGTGTACTTCATGAATTGGATATGTGTTTGGATTTTTGTCATGGCAGTTTGGTTATTACATGGTTTTACGGGGTTATGTGCTTTTAACCATGGTCGGGATGAAAACCATTATCGTTGTTCACTTAAATCGTCTAAGGAGGCTAGATGTGAGCTTTTAACCAGAAGATGTGACAATGGCGTTAATTTAATATTATCTATTTGAGGTTGAAGTGAAATATCTCGGGCAAGTGTACTTAGTATCTGAAGGTATCGGGGATGGTTGGATGAAGATTCTTCGAGATCCTTGTTCGAACTTTTTCCAAAAACGAATACTTGGAAATCTAGTTATTTTTGGGAGTCTTTTCCTTTTCTTTTACCACGTGGGGGAATTGGTCTCTTATCAACACAAAAATAAATATCACTTTAAGGAGTTACGTTGTAGTGCTCAGTGTCACATTCAATTGTGGATTTTCAAGAGGTGATGTACGTCTTATACTTGATGGTTGGTTGGATGAAGAGTATAGAGTACTTAGAGATTCAATGGAGGATGAATTCTCGGCACCGCTCTTTGTTACATATGTGCAAGTTTAAGTCACGAGTTCGGGTTAATTTACTTCAAGATCAAATTCATCATATTGGGTTTTCTTCATCAGATGTCACGACAAAGAGCCTACTGAATGATAGTGGGGGTTGATTTCATGCTTGCCAAGAGATTGAAAAGAGAGAGATTTATGACGTATGAACACAACAGTTCATGCCTCGTTCTCTAAAGAAAAGAAAAGTGTACGTTTCAGTGCGCTTTATCTTCTGAAGAAGAGAAATCTTCTTATTTATGACCATTCTCATCAACATGCTTCATGCTTTTTCCATACGCTTTCAAACATCAAGTGAACCGGGCTACCATTGATTGTTTTCTTATTCCACTTGCTCAACTATAATGACGATGGCGACATCATGTGCTAATTTTGCGGGGGAGAAGTGTGAATTGACTACATTTGTTGAAGATATTCACTTATTCAATCAAGAATGGCAACTCCGTATGCAATTCTTGAGGGGGAGAAGAAGTGTGAATTTACTGCATGGTTGATTGATTTCTGAGAATAAATGGTCAAACGGCTCCAAACTCATGTAAGAACCGAGCTTCTTCTTATCGGGTCATCTTCACATGGAGTTTTCTACTAAGAGTCATTGGTTAACATCTTCACACGGGCTGATTTGATTAATGACAAAGTGCTTCCAGTTGCGGGGCTGATTTCCTTTATGAACATCTTTCTGTTCTTGTTTTGATTGGGAGGGATTTGAGTTAAGGGGATTTGCTATTTGTATGTTAACTGGTATGCATTTGGTGAGTTGAAGATGTTGACTTTCTATTCCCCAATTGGACAATCTTGAAGAAGGTCGAGTCTACAGTCGGTTCTGCATTTTCTGCTACATGTTAGAAGACTAAAAGACGATTTGCATTTGATTATCAAAAGACTTCTTCTTATTCTGGGCATTTATTAAAAGATTGTCGGTTTAGGGGAGAGCACTAATTGGGGGAGAGTGAAATGTCGAATTTAATCCCCAATTAGACTTGCTCTTATTCTTCAGCAAGTTGATTCTCACAAAGACTTCTAAGGTTCTTCTCAAATAATTTCTAGTATACGGGCTTATAAGGTGTTGCTGATTCTGAAGTGTCAAAACCAGCAAGGGGGAAGGAGACAAACATCTAAACGCGAGTAAACTTGATGAACTTAATACTTCTAAGTGATTGAAGATATCCCGGGAAGACGAATGTCATTACCGCAGAGACACTCAAGATTTGACTCATGGCGTTTAGTGTTCTTATTCCAACTATGTGGGGGAAGAGATGGAAGAGTTAGTTTCTGATGATAAAAGAGGTACACAAGTGTGTGATGATTTCGATGTTATTGCAATCATCAGGGGAGAGAGAATTGTGTACATTGGGGGCGCTCAGATGTTTCACTTGAGGGCTTAATCAGTGATTCAGAGATATAATCACTTATTCCGGAGTTGACGTCCGCTGAGATAGTCCTCCGCAGAGATAATCAGTGATTCGGCATGCTTCTTCAATGTTATCGGTTATTCTCTCTTTGGGCATTCGGGTACTTTGGGTTCTTGAGCTTCATACACTTTCTTTAGGGGGAGAGAAAAGTATACATCAGGGTTATTCTTTGGCTATTGGACTTAATCTGCTACTTCGATGGTATAAGTTTCTCTGTCTTCGGGTATATGTGTATTCGGGTTCGTGAGCTCTAGTCTAAGAGACTGACTGCATCAATTCAACTACTTGGGGGAAGTGTTCTCTTGACACCTTTTGGAATGGATCGCTTCAGACTTCAGTGGAAAAGGAACTTGAGAAGATTATTTAAATGTGGGATGATACGTTGTTGTTGTTCTATTGGATGATATAACCTCGAACGAAGAATCAAGGTGCTTATTCTTAAATGGAGCAGCAAGATCGATGATAATGGTGTGCTACTTTGTGCACCTGGCTAATGGAAGCTTGAAAGAAAGCTTTGAATCTGCTCAACTAAAGGATTTTCGGTTTGGGAGGAAGCTGTCAAAGTCTCACTTTCAGATGGTTCAATTTCTTTCTTCTGTACAAGAGCCTTGGAAGCTTTGGTGGTGGAAGTTTTAGGGATGATGACTTCTATCTTCTACAACGGGGCCGCTCGATATCCTTATCTCGGTACTCGTATCATCATCTTCTTAAACTATATCATCTACTCTATCTTTGTATATATTTATCAAAAACAAAATACAAAAATATAAAACCAACAAAAACAAAATAGAAAAATATAAAACCTTAAAAAACCCATAAAAAAAATCAAAAAAATTTGAAAAATACCAAAAATATTGTTTTCAAAGACATGTCTTCTGATATCGATAACATCTACGGTCTTAGAAATGTCATTCAATAATGGCACGGGACTTTAGATGAAGTTCGAGCAGGAGGTGTAAATATTTCTTTCTAAACATGTCTCAAAAATGGCTTACAGTTATTTCAGACTGTAACCCGCGCTTCAAAAATGGTTTGCTATTATTTCAGATAGCAACCCGCTCTTCAAAAGAAAGGAAAGTGCTGCGCTAAACCAATTTTCAAATATTTCGTGCACTTATCCTAATTCAAAATGAGGAAAGTATGTCGAAGGACTGCTGTTCCTACACAAATGTTTTTCCGTCTAAAATTCTTCAGAAAAATATTTGTTTTTACAAAATGGTGGTAAAATGAGTTGCTTGTAAATCAATCAGAATCAGAGTTTTTATAAAATTGAAAACTCAATCAATGACTTCAGCGCTTTTAAATCTTTCAGAAAATGAGTCATTGATTGAGGGGGAGAATGTTTTTCAAATTTATATCATCTATCAGACTTATCTAATTATCCTTAATGCTTAACTAAAAAATGATGTTAACCTACGTTGAAGGACTAGGTGCCTAGGATATGATTGTTAGGATTAGAAGTTTGATAAACACATTATTCCCATACCTTTTATGATATGATTGATATGTTGGATTGACTTTTAATTAGTCGATTGCTGTTTGGGTGATGTCGACCACCATATATCTGTTTGTGTATACTAACGTATGCAGGTATATTGGTATATAAGAATGTTCTCGATCCGGATCCCACAATTGAAGATGATTGGATGCCGAAAGGAAAGGGTAACTATATCTTGGGTTGACAAATGAAGAAACGAAGCTTAATTGGACTTCTATGGAGAGTTGGCATGGAAAAATGCACGTAAGAGGTCTCACTGCATCAGCAGATGGTTTTCTTCATCAGCAAATGAAGAAACAGAGCTTAACTTGACCTCAGTTGGCATTAAAATGCAACGTATGAAGTCTCACTGCTTCTACAGATGGTTTTCTTCCATACCTACAACAACAACAACAAAAGCAGATCAACCACCTAACGTATCTTTGTGCAGGATACCATTTTTAAACAATTTTGAAAAAATTTGATTAAATTGTTTTGAAAATGGAAAATATTGTTTTTGAAAATAAATTGGTCTTAATTTTAGAAATCACCGGACTTCATTTTATCAAAACTTAAGTCACTCAATGTTAGGATTTAGTAAATCCAGTACTTAAAGTGTCGGTCACCTCAAGTATGTATACTCGTTAGAAAGCTCGTGGTCTTAGTAATTCAGTGTTAGTATTTAGTTTACTTTGTAACACCGTGGAGGACGGACGGGTCTTTACCCACTGTATACCTGATCCACAGCCTTATAGAGGCGTCTAAGCTTGTACCCTATAAATACCCTTTGCCTTCCAAGGCAAAGGGTTGGAGCTTTCATAATACATTTTTCTTTGTCTCTCTAGGGTTCCCATTCTCTCCCACTCTCTCTCTCTAAACCCTTAACCTAACGCCACCTAATATGTGTTTGGTATAAACCAAGATCCTACAAATGGTATCAAGAGCCAAGGTTTGATCATCCATCTCTCATGTTCTTGGTTTGATAGTGATTGTTGGGTTAAGGTTTAGTTTTGTTTTACGCGTAAAAGGATTTTTATGAGTTGTCTCGTATACGTACTTTAGTATCCTTAAAGCTTTAAAATTTACACTTTTTATTCCAAGATTCTTGTGGGTTAAGGTTTATTGAGTGCTTAAATTTCAGTTTCTTGCAAAAAGGTTCAAACTTTACAAGTTTTTCTTGGTTTTTAAGAGTGTTTGGATACGTGTGTACGGATCTACGCATAAGAGAGAATCGTGGTTTTGATCTTCAAGTCTTGGTGTTTTGGTGTTTTTAAGATTGTTTCATCATCTTAATCTAGTTTTCTAAACGGTTTTGTTCGAAAAATCGTGTTTGGCAAATTTTGTACTTTCTACGCATATCAAACCCCTAATCCTACGCGTAAGGTATTTTTCATACGATCTTCATTTCTGGTGGTTACTCAGTGTTCTTCTTGCTTGGATAAGCCTGAAAAACACTTCGACTTTGGATATCTCTTGCACTGTGAAGTGTAAAAGATTTGTGTGGGTAAAACCCTAATTTTACGCATAAGCATAAAACTTACGCGTAGAAATTCTTACGCATAAGCTTTTTCTTACGCATAAGCCTGTCTTACGCCTAAGGGAAGTTTACGCATAAGGTTCTTACGCCTAAGCTTTGGTTTAAGCATAAACTTAAGCCTTTTACCCTAAAACTCTACGCGTAAGTTCTAGTCTACGCGTAAACTCTGTCTACACGTAAGCTTGTGTCTACTCGTAAGTTTGTAAGTTACGCGTAAGTTTGATGTCTACGTGTAAGCCTTCATCTACGCATAAGCTGGTGTTTACGCCTAAGTTGTTACGCTTAAAGTTTGTTGTCTACGCATAAGTGTATAAGTTTTGCGGTTTATCTTGATTTTGTAAAATCCCGTGAAAGAATCTATTTCCCGGTTAAGTCAAAGATTTGTAAAATCCCGTAGAATTTAAACATGTCCTCCGTTGCTGATGATGTGCAAGCTGCAGGATCTGATACTTGTCCTCCCATGCTTGATAGAACTGACTATGAGTCTTGGTCACAAAGAATCAGGTTGTACTGCTTAGGAAAGGAGAATGGAATTAACATCCTTAAGTCAATCGATGAAGGACCTTATCGAGTTGAGACCACAAGAGATATAATTGATACTGCAGCAGATGGTACAATGATATTTGGATTAGACAGACCAAAGACATATGATGAGCTGAGTGATAAGGAGAAAAAGCGATTTGATGCTGATATCAGGGCTTCTAACATCATACTTCAGGGTCTTCCTAAAGACATCTACAAGCTGATCAATCACAACACAAAAGCTAAGGCAGTTTGGGATAATGTCAAGATGCTTCTCTCGGGTTCTGAATTAACTATCGAAGACAGAGAATCACAGCTGTATGATGAATTTGAACACTTTAAGATGAAACCTGAAGAGAGTGTTTATGAATATTACGTGAGATTCCACAAGCTGGTGAATGATATGAGGAATATCAAGATGACTATGCCAAACATTCAGCTGAACTCAAAATTCGTAAACAACATGAATCCCGAATGGCACAAGTTTGTCACTTCAGTGAAGCTTACCAAAGGACTAAAGAACACCAACTATGAGCAATTGTATGCCTTCCTTCTTCAGAATGAGAAACATGCTATGTTTGAAAAAAGGATTCTTGAACAATTCAAATCTCAACCAGGAGAAACAAGCTCATCTAATGATACAACTGCATTCTTCACCAAAGCATCACATGTCACACCCACTGGAAATGATAATCACAAGCCCGTTCCTGATTCGGGATATAAGCAACCTAATTCTGATGAAGTCATGGAGCACTTTATCAATAAATTGGCTTTTATGGTTAAACAAAACTTAACCTTCTCTCCACATACCAACAGACTTCACACTAACAATGAAATCAGGACAGCATCCAATCTACACAACCATGCTTTAATCAAAGATGGAAAGGTTACAGTACAACCAGTTCAAGAAAGGCAGTACGAACAAGGAAGAGGTGGAGCTGGTAGAGGCTATGCAGCAAATCAGAATTGGGGAAGGAATGGAAACCAGGGTCAAGCTAAGCCAATCAAGTGCTACAACTGTGGTGGAGAAGGGCACATTGCTAGGAATTGTACTAAACCAAAACGCCCTCAAAACGCAGAATACTTCAGGGACAAGATGTTGTTGGTTCAAGCACAAGATAATGGTGTAATGTTGAATGAAGAGGAGCTGTTGTTCTTGACTGATGGGAATGCTAGAACATATGATGGAGATGTGGACGAACAACCAGTGCATGCTGCTCAAAACAATCCAACGCCTTTCAAGTTGCTGACTGTGATGCATTTGACTCGGACGTTGATGATGAACCATGTGCACAAACTATCTTCATGGCTAATATCTCTCCAATGACCTCTTCATCTCAACAAGCCAGTCCATCCAAGGAATCCATCATTAAAGAGGTACTCAAACTATATGATGTGGTTGATGAGCAAACGATTCACCATGAAGTACAATCTACTGAAGTCATTGAGTCAGATATTGAAAATATGGGAAATAACAATGTTATCCCATATGAACAATATGTGAAACAAGATGACAGTCTTGTTGTACCTAGTGATGAATCTTCTGCAATTAACAATAAATGCATGCCTGCTGAATACACTGCATTTGTGCCTGATGATTCCTTGACCACTGAGCTCAATACCTATAAGGAACAAGTTGCTATTTATGAACAGCGTGCTAAGTTTGAGTTAACTACCCGTGAGCAGGATATGGATAACCAAATGCGTACAATTATTAGAAAAAGTAATTTTAGAGAAGAAGTATTAAAACAAGAGTTAAACTCCTTACAAGAAAAGCTTTCTAAAACTGCTAAGCAAAAACAAGAACTTCAAGAAAATGTGAAAATGCTTAAGCAAGAATTCAATGCTAAGGAATCAAAACTCTTGAATGATTTTTCCAATCTAAAAACTTTGAAAAACAAACTTGAGAATAAGTTGTACGTACAAGAGAATACCATTCAAACTGCTCACATGATCACTAAGCATAGAGTCTTAAGCGTTGCATAGCGTTCCCCTTGTTGAGGAACCAAGTCCAGAGGTTATTAAAAAGGCTAGAGCTGCTCATAAGGTACTTTATGATGGTAATGAAATCCTTAAGCCTAGGCAGAAACCTAGTTGCATTGAGTGCACTGAGAAAGATAAGAAATCAGATGAAGTCACTAGGGAGAAAATGAACAAGAAGCTAGAAAATCCTGAGTGTAAAAAGAATAACATAACGATCAAACCTCATGATTATACTAATGAAAACTGGATCTCTTTAAACAAGTTTAAGACTCAGACACTTCTAACTCCTGAACAAGTGTTCTGGAAAAAGGATATGGATATACAAAAAGCTGAGAATATTGTTGAAAAGAATTCCCCTTGTAGGAAATTGCCAAAAGCAACTGTGTATCCTCCCAATACACCAATGCACCTAGTTCCTAGATCTATTGCCACTAATAGCAGGACCTTAATCAGCCTATATGTTGTTTATCAGCTGTTTGTTGATTCTGAGAAAACGTGTAAGAAGAGAATCACACCTACAGGGATTACTGAGGGGGAAAGGGGCTTTGAGCAAACCAAAGAATGTTATTTAACCGAGGTCATGCCTTTCTTTAAACAGTTAAAAGATCAATTTGAGAGTCTTAAAATTGGAATAAACACTGATATTAAAGAAATGGAAAAGGAATTTGATGCAATGATTGTCGAGGTCAATGATTATGAAAGGGAACTTAAATATAATGAAATTGAAAGGAAGAATCTGCATATATTAAATGAAAACTTGATTTCTCAATGTGTTGCTCAAGATGTGTTTTACGTTGCTACAAATTCTTCTATTACTGCATCTCAATTTCATGAATTATATGTTGCTTTGAAAGTTTCCCATGATCGTGTAATTGAGCTTGAAACAACGAATTCAAAATTACATGAGAAAATCGAAAAAGATGATCATGATAACCTGGTTAGACAATTTTCTAAATTAGAAGTTGAACATCTTGCTTTGCAATTAAAATATCAACATCTTAAAGAAAATGTTAAAACCTCAAATATCAAGACATCCTCTGATGTTCCTGAGTTTGATGCAGTTTTTGAAATTAGTAAACGTGATGAACAAATTCGAGCTCATTATAACACGATCAAAAGATTGAAAGCCAAAATCTCTCAATTAAATGGTGAAAAGACCAATGTGACTGGCTCCCAAATGCCTCCTCCTTTAGATTCTCGGAATTCTCAAAATTTTCATCTTCAAAACTTGGTTAATTCTTTACAAAAGGAAAATGAGAGTTTTCTTGAAGAAAATGAAAAGGTTAAACGTCATTTCAATGAGTTATTTGAGTCAATAAAAGTCACTCGTAACAAAAATAATGAAAAAATAACCTCGTTGCAAAAGGAAATTGAGAATCTGAAGAGTCAGGTAAAAGGGAAAATGCCAATGACAAATGGGGAGAATGGTGCTTCAAAGGTGCATGTCTGTAATAAATATGCTTTGACTGTGAAATATGTTCCTCCTCATCTTAGGAATAACAAACTTGCTATTCAAACATATTTCGCATACCTTAAAGACAGCCTAGAATGTCTCCGTGAGATTGTAGAAGAGGATAAGTTAGAGAAACCACTTGATAATGCAATTGGCCACGCATGCTTATATGCCAAACGATCTCAAGAAATTCTAGAATGCTTAATTACAATATGCCCCAAAACCTTAGGTGAGCAAGTCAATCCCTTGATACCCTGTTCTATGCCTAGTGCCAAGCATACAACTCATTCAATGACCAATACCATGAATGTGAACTCTAGTATGCCTTCAAGTAGTTCGGAACCCAGCACATCTAAACAGGAAATGCAAAAAGTAGCAAAACCAACTAATGTTCCCATTCCCTCTATAGGAGTAATCAGTGACATTAAAGCAAGCAGGTCAAAGTCTCAAGACAATACAAGGAATGATAGGACCTCGCAAGCTAAGAATGTGCATTGGAAGAGAGTAGAAGACCAACCTAGGAACTTTAAGTTTAAGCCGAATAAAACGAATCGTGTTGATTCTAGTATTTGCCATAGGCGTACTGTAATTAATTCGAATTTTGATACTATTTGCAAACCGTGTAATGATGTCTGCTTGAATTCTGTTACTAATCATGAATTTGGTGTGAATGTTTTGTCTAAAACTGTCAAATCTCCAGTTAACATTGTTAAAGCAAAATATCATGCTAAGAAGGCAAAAAGGCAAAGGCTCAAGAAAGTTAGAAAACAGTGGAAGCCCACAGGAAGAACTTTTAGTAAGATAGGTTATCAATGGATACCTGTTGGCCATAAGGTTAATCAGACAATGCCCACTAGAAAATGGATGCCTACTGGTAGAACTATTCCCTTAAGAAGTGAACATACTTTGAATAGGTCAAATACAGACACCAGCACTGCATCTATTCCTAATGATTCTATTGCTTATATTTCTGATGTGGGTGTCCCAATCACTGTTACTAACAAAATGGAACCCATTCTTACATGGGGATCCCAATTATCCAGTTATCCATTCTTGTCTGTGTTCAACTGCAGATCGTTCAAATCGTTCTGTGGTACCTGGACTCAGGCTGTTCCAAGCATATGACTAGAGACCGGTCGTGGCTCATGAACTTCGTGAGCAAATTCATCGGGACAGTTAGATTCGGAAACGACCATTTTGGAGCTATTATGGGTTATGGAGATTATGTGGTTGGAGATAGTGTAATTTCCCGGGTATACTATGTGGAAGGTCTTGGTCATAACTTGTTCTCTGTTGGTCAATTCTATGATTCCGATCTTGAAGTGGCTTTTAGAAAACATACTTGTTTCGTTAGAGAACTTGATGGTGTGGAATTGTTAAGAGGAACTCGTGGTTCAAACCTATAAACCATCTCTATCGAAGACATGATGAAGTCCTCTCCAATCTGCTTGTTGTCAAAGGCTTCGAAAACAAAGTCATGGTTATGGCATCGTCGTCTCAATCACTTGAACTTCGGCACCATTAATAACCTTGCCAGAAAGGATCTTGTCAGAGGCTTACCCAGATTAAAATATGAAAAAGATCACCTTTGTTCAGCTTGCCAATTGGGAAAAAGCATGAAATATGCTCACAAACCAAAACCCACAAACTCAGTAATGGAAGTTCTTCATATCCTTCATATGGATATGTGCGGACCAATGAGAGTGCAAACGATTAATGGGAAGAAATATATTTTAGTCGTTGTTGATGACTATTCTAGATTTACCTGGGTAAAGTTTTTGAGGACTAAGGATGAAACTCCAGCTGTCATCATCAAACTTATCAAGCAACTTCAGGTTCGTCTTAACAACACGGTTAGAATTGTTCGAACTGACAATGGCAACGAGTTCGTTAACAAAGACTTAAGTCAATTTTATGAAAGTATTGGAATCAGTCATCAAAGAAGTGTTCCACGAACTCCTCAACAGAACGGTGTAGTTGAAAGACGAAATCGAACTCTTGTGGAAGCCGCAAGAACAATGTTAATTTATTCAAAGGTTCCAATATTTCTATGGGCTGAAGCCATTGCCACTGCTTGCTACACCCAAAATTGTTCCCTTATTCACACCTCTCATGAAAAAACTCCATATGAACTAGTTCATAAACGTAAACCTGATCTTTCCTACCTTCGTGTGTTTGGTGCCTTGTGCTATCCAACGAATGACAGTCAAGACTTAGGAAAATTAAGAGCAAAGGCAGATATTGGAGTTTTTGTTGGTTATGCATCAAACAAGAAGGGTTACAGAATCTACAACAAGAGAACCCGAAATATCATGGAAACAATTCACGTTACGTTCGATGAGCTGACCAGTCAAATGGCTCCAGGACAATCCGGTTCTGGACCCGCACTTCAAATGAGTCCAATTGGTTCATCTCTTATACCAATTTCCTCTCCAGCAACTCCATATGTACCTCCATCTGAAGATGATTTGAAGAAATTGTTTGATCCAATGTTTGATGAACATTATGAGCCAAGTGCCACTGATCTATCAACTCCAACAACAGAGGCTGCTACTATCTCTGTCAATGAAGTCAACTCTTCAGTTTCAATATCATTAAGTCAAGAAGCGCATGCTGCTGATCACTCAGTCTCATCAACAAATCAACAATCTTCGAATGTACATCATGGAACTGTTTCTGGTATCAATGATGAAGTTAATCCCTTTGCTACTCCCGAAGATGCTCCATTTGAAAACATCTTTGCCCCTGAACCAACACCTGAACCATCTTCATCAGGGGATATAAACTCTGCTACATCAGTCCTTCAACAACAACCACACGAACACCTTAGAAAATGGACTCATGACCATCCATTGGATAACATCATTGGGAATCCTTCTTGTTCCGTGTCAACTCGAAAACAATTAGCTACTAATGCCTTATGGTGCTTCTTCAACTCAGTACTCTCCAAGATCGAACCAAAATATGTTAAAACTGCAATGTCTGAGGACAGCTGGTTTAATGCAATGCAAGAAGAAATTCATGAGTTCGATCGTCTAGATGTATGGGAATTAGTACCAGTTCCAGATTGTGCAATGATCATTGCTCTCAAGTGGATCTTCAAAGTGAAGCTTGATGAGCACGGTGATGTTCTGAAAAATAAGGCACGGTTAGTTGCTAAAGGTTATCGTCAAGAAGAAGGTATCGACTTTGAGGAATCTTTTGCTCCTGTTGGACGCATCGAAGCAATCAGAATCTTCCTGGCTAATGCTGCAAGTAAGAATATGATTGTCTATCAGATGGATGTAAAGACGGCTTTTCTCAACGGAGATCTTAAAGAAGTCGTATACGTCAGCCAACCAGAAGGTTTTGTGAATCCAGAGCATCCTACTCATGTCTATCGCTTGAAAAAGGCCCTTTACGGTTTGAAGCAAGCTCCAAGGGCATGGTATGATACGCTATCAAAGTTTCTTCTATCCACAGGATTCAGCAAAGGAGCAGTTGATCCAACATTGTTCACCAGAAAGTCAGGCAAACATTTAATTCACGTTCAAATTTACGTTGATGATATTATTTTTGCCTCGACTGACCCTAATGAATGTGATCGTTTTTCTATGGAGATGGGCTCCAAATTTCAAATGTCAATGATGGGACAAATGTCATTTTTCTTGGGATTACAAATTTCACAAAGTCCCGGAGGCATTTTTATAAATCAATCTAAATACGCTAATGAAATCTTAAAGAAATTTGGATTTACCTCTAGTGACCCTGTTGACACTCCTATGGTGGAGCGTACAAAACTGGATGAGGACCACTCAGGGATAATAGTAGATCAAACGAAATATCGTAGTATGATTGGATCCCTGATGTACCTCACAGCCAGTAGACCAGACATTTTGTTCGTTGTATGCATGTGTGCTAGATACCAGGCTAAGCCTACCAAAAAGCACCTTGAAGCGGTTAAACGAGTCTTTCGGTATCTCCAAGGAACCATTAACATGGGACTTTGGTATCCAAAGGACTCTGGTATGTCTCTAACAGCCTATGCAGATGCTGACCATGCAGGATGTCAAGACACTCATCGAAGTACTTCAGGTGGTGCTCAATTTTTAGGTGACAAGCTCGTAAGCTGGTCTTCAAAGAAACAAATGAGCACTTCCATATCCTCTACAGAGGCTGAATACATAGCCATGTCATCTTGTTGTGCTCAAATCTTATGGATGAGATCCTAATTATCTGACTATGGCTTTGTATTCAACAAAGTTCCTATGTATTGTGATAACAAAAGTGTCATTGCTCTCTGCTGCAACAATGTTCAACACTCTAGAGCAAAGCACATCGACATTAGACATCATTTCATCAGGGAACAAGTTGAAAACGGTGTGGTTGAACTATACTTCGTAAGGACTGAATTTCAACTAGCAGACATTGATTCGTATAAAATACACACAAATATCAAAATATCAAATTAACCGTGAAACCTGACAAATCAACCTTTTAGGAAAAAGGTTAACGTGCCAAATCTCACGGGTGTGATAAAAGTGATACCGGGAAGTGATTTCCCCGGGTCGTGTCCCAGCGAGGTGTGAAATTGACGGTGTCGTTGAGTTTCGTGATTAGAACTTGAATTGGTTGAACGATTTTTGGATTTGGATTACGTTAATCTACAAAAATAAGGAACGGGGATGAAAATAAAGCATGTAAAACTAAATAAACACTAATTAAACTACTACTAAGCCTAAGGAACAGTAAAACCAAGTTAAATTACATCCTAGGGTGTTAAAACGTGAAAACCCGGGCTAATCCCGAGCTTCAAAAAGTGAAAATGATGCAATTAAAGGCCTACGGATGCGAAACTAATTTTCCTACGTCCTACATGACTAAAAATAATTTTAGGAAAAAGCCGGGTATTTTTTTGACTTTTATTTTATTTACTACGAATTAAAAACTAAATTATAACTAATTAATTAATTAAAAATATTAAATATTTTAGAAAAATTTGAAACAATTTAAAAAAAAAAAAACTTTAACTTATACTGAATTGAAGAAAAATAAAAAGTCCTACACTACTTTTGAAATAAGCTGTTAAAAAAAAATCCTAATAAGATTAAAGGCTTAAACTACTAAATGTGTATAAATAATTAACAAAGGGAAATCTAACACAAGACACTTACTAGTGCAGATGGAAAGGGAGTGTCTGCTGGTGTGTTTGAGGATGGACTGAAGTGACCCAGGTTCGAATCCTGGGCACATCAGTTTTGCAATATATATATATTTTTTTTCAGCTTCTAAGCTGCTGTTTGGGACAGTTATAGCACAAAATAAGCAAAGGAAAAATAGTTAACAAGCAATATTACGGACATTTAAGCAACAATAGTCTACGTAAGCAAAAAGTAAACGAAATAAGCTAAATAAATAACGGGATAAGCAGTTCGAATAAGCTTTAACTATGGAATCCTAAAGCTATAAAAATCATTAAGATAAGCTAACAATTATGGATACTGATCTAATAAGCACTAAATTATCTAAAAGCATTAAAAGGAATCTGAATAAGCTAAATTAAATCCAAAATAAGCACAAAAAAAAGGTCCAACAGCTGCTGTGGTGTTGCAGCAGTGGACAGGACCAGGGGGTGTTTTCAAGGGTATAAAAAGCTATCAAAAAACTAAGATGAAAAATTATAAAAAATATAATCAACTAGATAAGCAACCAAATTATAAGCATGCCAAATTTCAGGTCATGAAGGCTTAAAATGAAGAAATGAAAAATCAAAAACAAAAGGGTTGTTGGGAGATTTGTGACAGTTTTTTTTACTTTTGAAAACTAAACTCAGTTCTTGTTTTGTGAATAAAAACTGAAGAGCATGCTAAACTAAACTACTTGACCATTAACTGAAACTAAATGAGACCCAACATGGGTCAAAAACATGATTTTGACCCAAAGATGCTGAACCAAACACCCTTTTCAGGGACTTTAATGTTTTTTTTAAAACTGTAAATGGTGTAAACACTTGTTAAAAGCAGATTTGTATTAAACACTCAAGCATCAAAATGAGCTTAAACAACATCTTCAAACACTATGAAAGCTCAAATGACAGATTCAGAATAAAAAGAAAATTAAAATTGCAATGGGATTAAAAAAAACAGAAATTTAAATTGCATTAAAAATAAAGTTACATGGAAACTTAAATGACAATAAAATTAGAATTGGTACTAGAAGGAGAATTCTAGACCAAAACTAAAAACTGAATTAAAACTAAAAACTAACTAAAAAACTGACTCATGACTCCTCACTAACTACGTGCCTTCTAAACTGGCATACAGGCTATTTTTATACTAAACTCTAAAACGGGTCTTCAATCTCCCTGTCTCTTCTCTGTCCTCCTTCAGAAAAAAACAAAACCCACTTGTGCTTTCTTCTGACTTTGTCTTGGGTGATGGGTTGAGAAGCAGGGGAGAATGGGTGAAAATGTTTTCCAGGTTTTGGGGAAGAGGAAAGGATGGGTATTTGATGGGGAGAGGAGTATAAAAGCCTGGTTTTTGGGTAAAGGAGTGAAAGTGGAGGTATGGGTTGTTATGTCTTATTTTTATTTTTGTATTTTCGGTTTTAACATTTTTTTTTTCTTTTTTTCTTTTTTTAACAATTGTTTTAAGGAAAATGGGTTTTTACAAAATTGGTTTTAAAGAAGATTTTGGTTTAACGGGTGTTTTGAATATTTTTGGTATCGGGGAAGGGAAAATTGGTGATTATGGTTTCGGGTTAGGTTTTCGGTTCGTTTTCTCACTCTTACTCCCAAAACGCTTTTCGGCCTCTGAAAATATAGAAAATCCACTCTCGGCTCCGTCTGTTTTCCATCCTTTTGTACCTGCAAGACACAAAACACACTCCGAGGATATTTTTAACATATTTTGATCATTTTTGGGTGTTTTTGGTCATTTTTGTGGGTTTAAACAAGGTAAAATATATGTGTTTTTAGACACATATCAAATCCCCCACACTAAACTGTTGCTAGTCCCTAGCAATCTTTTGAGAAAACTTAATGGATTTGAATCTCTTTACCAAAAGCCATTACTTCTGGAGTAGCCAAATGTTTCAGTTCAAGTAAGAACTATGGTACACTGATAACCATATGATTTTGAGCAAATCACCAGCTTCCAACGGATTTGATTTGTCTTTACCAGAAGCCGTTTGCTTCTGGACTAGCCAACTAAATACCGAACACCATTTCCGTCAACCTTTTGGTATTAACCATTAGCTGAGTGGTTTCTATAAAATAGATTCTCAACCGATCAGGTCTTCGTTTGCCGAAGACCATTTCTGTTTAGTTTAGGCAACCTTCGACCACTAAACGAGTTTTAGTATACCAATAGTCACATGGTATCAAGAATGAACTTGACTTTGTAAACCGATGAGGTCTTCATTACCGAAAACCATTTCTCTAAGTTTAGGTAATTCAAAAGAGTTTTCTAACGATCCCTGATCGTTGTCAAATCACACCCCCTAAACTATACACAGATTTTTGTGTATATAAAATGGAACAAATTTGGGTGTTTTTACTGGTTTTTGTGGGTTTTTACTAGTTTTATACAATTTTTATAGGAGCCTCACACAAAACACAGAACGTC
>BPTQ01000005.1:59708778-59730908 GCA_019973895.1 Chrysanthemum seticuspe
TTGTATATCTATATTTTTTTAATTTCAAACGAAGTAACCGTTGAGGGGGGTAAAATGTAAATAATTTTGTTACTTTACACGTTTCAAGTTACGTTGCTGTAGCAACGTAAATCTCAACGCAAACCCAACGCGAGGTGTAGTGGTATGGTAACGCAGCCCCAACGCGACCCACGTCAGCCTCAACTCCGTTGGGGCGTTACCATACCAAGCCCTCTAGAAGATAAATGAATTCCATAGACATATAATTGATTTCACATAATGGCATGGTTGTTAATATGATGACAAACTATGTTTCTTAAAACCGCAAAGGCAATCAAGTCCCATTGAAATTGTTATAGATTATGACATGTAAATGATTGCATAGGCAAAGTCATAACGATACCCTATCTTTTGATTATTTTATGTTTAAAGTTTTTCATTGCCCTTTTTGGATTTGTCATTTTTAGGATTCTAGCTCCTTTGCAATTCATTTTCCCTTCTATGATATAGAGTTCATGTTTCTTTCTATGTAATTACTTTTGATGAACTAATAAATGTGTTTTCATGTAAGTTTCTTATACTCAGAACCAATTCAAAAAGAAAACAACAATAATGAAATTGATATCAGAAGTCATTGCCATTCCCGTTCCAGCTTTAAATCAAACCAATTACCATAGTGATTCCATGACACCAAACCAAGCACCACATAAATGAAATAAGTGCAAGCAAGACTAGTACAAAAATTCACAAAGAGGCTTGTTTAATGTACCTTAAGCAAGACTCGAGCATTGACAAGCACATTTAACACTGAAACAGTTGCAGTGTAAAACAAAAAGTAAATTAGAATTGAAGCATAGTCATATGGATAGCTACCTGGAAATGATCAACCTTATATGCCATTATAATAAAATGAAACCAAATAAGTATGTAAAAGAGCCGTGTAAAATAAAATTAATGGTTAAATAGACGACACTCAAATGTTATTGTCAATATCAACTACACAAACTAAATTTTTTTACACACAATGAGAATTAATGAGGGTGACTTTTTGATATTCTCCTTATGGTTTCTATAGTAAGGTTTTTGTAGGATCGTGTATAATAAGTTGTTTAGATGATTCAGGTGGTCTAGGGAGATGATTAAACAAGTATGCCATTGTTAGAGAGATGAAGAGAGGAAAGGGAATTCTAGAGAGAGAGATAAAACACAAAATGCAAGGTTAGATTAGAAGTTCCAACCCTCTACCTTGGAGGTAGAGGGTATTTATATTTTACAATCTAAACCTCCTCCTGTCGGACTGTGGATCAGGCATACAGTCGGTAAAGATCCGTCCTTCCTCCACGGTGTTACACTAAGCTAAACTAAGCTAATAACTAACTAATAAACTACTAAATAACGTAAATAACGATAAGTCTACGAGCTAACTTATGCTAAATTATATTTGGGGTGACCAACTCTTCAGTATGAAATTTCTAATTCCTAACAATCTCCCCCTAAGGGAGGTCACCCCATATTTTACATTTCGAATCCTAGCCTTCTATTTTAACTTCAGTCTTGAGCTCGTAGACTTTAATTCTTCACTTCCGCAATCTTTGTTCTTAAGCAGTGACTCTTCATAGTTCGCATAATTTTGTACGTTCAGTGAAGGTCTTTGAACTGATCCACATCTTGATGATCTTCGAGCTTTCTTTGAGATCATCAGCCACAATAAATCTCTGGATCACCCTTTATTGTGTTGCCATCATGTAATGTTGTGACTTTTGGACCGACATGCTCACACAGTCTGGATCATCACATCTTTTCATCAAAGTAGCGGAAGCATCTTTGTATATCTTTGATTGTCATGATTTTCTTCAATTAAGTGTGAATGCTGTGAGTATGCGGCTGTAAATTGACTTCTCAATATCGATCAGCTGCAACCGTCCAATGTTTCTGCAAACAACAGTTAGCACTAAAACACACGAAAGTGTCTTTGTTCACTTTCGTTGAATATAGTTGCAAGAACTACGGTTCCCCGTTGATCAGTATAAATACTGCCTGTGATCAGGTAGAATTCCGAAGAATCTCCTTGACAGGTTTTCGCAACTTGATCTAGCCGTTCTCAAACCGGAGCGTCTCAAAGAAGACAACACGAAGTGAGTGAACAAGCGAATTGAGATTCACTGATTGATGAAAAATTGATTTGAAAAACAATCGTGTATTTCTTGAAGAAAGAGTTTTGCAATACGATGAGGGTTTTATGAGAAAGATCAATTTTCAATCAAAATACATTTTGTATTATAAAACGAGTACACATTCGATGTGCTAGAGAAAAGAAGAGATTTACAAATCGAACAGTTTTTCCAAAAGCATTTTTCAAACAGAGATACTTTTTGTGTTTGAAAATGAATACACATTCGATGTGCTAGAGAAAAGAAGATTTGCACATCGAACGGTTTTTCCAAAAGTATTCGTCAATTCATTTCCTGGACCAACGTTGATTCAAGAATGAATCACCCCATCGTTTCTATCCAGTTGTCACAAGTTTGATCTTTAGAAAAGATCTCACATGTCACCCACCAAGAGCTTGTTTTATGTTGGCTCTAGAAGGATTTCCATCTTTATCGTGAATATTTTACATATCACTCGGATGTTCTGGAAAATATCACAAGGATAAAGCGTAGGACTCTCAATATATATACTTACTTTCTATATTGTGTGAAACATCAAGTCTTCATTAATGTTGTGTCCTAATGAGATATTGTGGATGATATCTTGGCTCTATACTCAATGGTGCATTTTGGTTTCCTATTCCGGAGACTAGGGAGAGGGTCTCCTTCTTTAATATCAACAATCTCTAAGAGAAAGTCGATAGATTATGTAGGTTCCCCGTGAGAATGAAACAAGTCCTTTTAAGAGGAACTTGAGTAGCTTGGGAAGTTAGGTGCAGTGCGTAACTGGGTCCATGATGTCTTGTCTTCAATACCATTGTTACCTTAGTAACCACTAGTAGCAAATGTATTGAACCCGGTTTCTGCCGTAAGGATGAATTATTGGAGGGCTATTTCTTTTCACCCTTTTCACATTCAATTCTTTTTCATTCTTCAAGCCCTTCAGTGCTTACCGAGACTTCATAACTAGAACCTTGTTGGGTTTATTCCAGTACTAGCTCTGTCTCAGTCCGCACTCTTCCCGTATTCTCATTTTTCTCCTTTTTTCATCATAAATAAGGACTTCTACACTATCTAGTGGATTATCCCTGGGTAGATCCCTCCGGCTCTGGCGAGATCCTGGGAACGAATACCTAACCTAACCATCCTTATAACACCATGCATAAAGTAAATTGGTCGATATTTTGGGATTGTTCATTCCTTCTCGAAACCAATTGAAAAATCATTTGGAAAATCAATCAAGGTACTTGTGATATAATATCAAAGCATTTTGTACCTAAATTGTTTTGATCATTTTAGAAATGCTCCCCCTCAACATGTGCATATGATTTTGAAATTGTTTAGCACATGGAGGCAAGAGTTCTTTGAAATAAATTATTGATCACAATTTCTATGGAAAAAGCCATTTGATTTTCTTGGTAAATTCCTCCCCTCAATATGTGCGTTGGATATTTGAAAATCATTTTGCACATAGAGGCAAGAGTTTTTGAAGTACTTTCACGATTGCACAAGCCATTGAGAAACCATTTAGAAAATCAATCAAGGTACTTTATGTTGAAACATAGAAATTATTGTACCTTGAAAGTTTATTTTCTTTTGAAATGCTCCCCCTCAATATGTGCTTCGAGATTCGAAAGCGTTTAGCACATATGGGAGAGCAACCTGCACTTTTGAATCAAATCGATCATCATTTATCAGATTTCATAATTAAATCACAAATTCTCCCCCGATCAAAAATATCAAACCCTTTGAGATTTTGGATCCCAAGTGATTTAATATGGTTTAGAAAACATGGGAGAAAATGTGCCTGATTTAAAAGCTCTTCTGGTTTTTTGGATAAATGCTCCCCCTCAACATGTGCATTATGTATTAGAAATCGTTTGGCACATGGAGGCAGGAGTGCCTTCAAAGGAAAAAACCAATTCCATTAAAACAGATATGAGATTTAAATCACGATCTCTCCCCCGATCAAAATTTCAAACCTTTTGAGATTTGTGATCCCAATTGATTTAAATCATTTAAAAGATTTTTGGAGAAAGACGTAGCAAGTTTAAATTTTGAAAAATGACTGAAATGGGCCAATTTAAGACATTTAAAGATTGTTAGTGTCAGGTATGATATTTTTAAGAGATCTTTAAGTAAAATAAAACAGTTTCACAATAAAACAGTTTCATAATGTTTATCAAACTTTAACCATCTAATCCTAACAATCATATCATAGACACCTAGTCCTTGAACGTAGGTTAACATGTTTTACATTTAAGTATATATGATAATTAGATAAGCTCGTTAGATGATATAGATTTGAAAACATTCTCTCCCTCAATCAATGACTTATTTTTTTGAAAAGTTTAAAAGCGCTGAAGTCATTGATTGAGTTTTTGATTTTTTACGAAAACTCTGAATCTGATTGATTTACAAGCAACTCATTTACCACCATTTTTGAAAACAATAAATATTTTTCTGAAGAATTTAAAGAAGGAAAAACATTTGTGTAGGAACAATAGTCCTTCGACATACTTTCCTCAATTTGTTTTTAGGATAAGTGCACGAATTTTGTGAAAATCGTTTAAGCGTAGCACTTTCCTTTATTGAAAAGCGGGTTGCTATCTGAAATAATAGCAAGCCATGGTTTAAGCACGGGTTACAGTCTGAAGTAACTGTAAGCCATTTGATTTGTGACATGTTTTGAAAAGAAATATTTACACCTTCTGCTCGAACTTCATCTATGGTCCCGTGCCATTGTTGAATGACATTTCTAAGACCGCAGATGTTATCGATACCAGAAGACATGTCTTGATAAAAGCAATATTTTTGGTCTTTTTCAATTTTTATTTTTATTTTTATGGGTTTTTGTTGATTTTATATTTTTCTATTTTGTTTTTGTTGGTTTTATATTTTTGTATTTTGCTTTTTGATATAGTTTAATAAGATGATGATACGAGTACCGAGATAAGGATATCGAGCAGCCCCGTTATTGAAGACATCGTCTCTTAAACATTCACCACCAAAGCTTTCGAGGCTCCTGAATTGAGGGAAATTGAACCATCTGAAAGTGAGACTTTGGCAGCTTCCCCTCAAACCGTAAATCCTTTTGTTGAGCAGATTCGAAGCTCTATTTCAAGCTTTCCTTAGCCAGGTGCACAAAGAAGCACACCATTATCATCGATCTTGCTGCTCTTTTTAAGAATAATCTTTGTGATTCTTCGTTCGAGGTTATATCATCCAATAGAAGAACAGCAACGTATCATCCCACGTTTAAATAATCTTCTCAAATTCCTTTTCCACTGAAGTCTGAAGCGATCCATACCAAAAAGTTGTCAAGAGACCACTTCCCCCAAGTAGATGAATTGATGCAGTCAGTCTCTTAGACTAGAGCTCACGAACCCGAATACACATATACCTGAAGACAGAGAAACTTATGCCATCGAAGTAGCAGATTAATACCAATAGCCAAAGAATAACCCCGATGTATACTTTTCTCTCCCCTAAAGAAAGTGTATGAACCTCAAGAACCCGAATGCCCAAAGAGAGAATAACCGATAACATTGAAGAAGCAGGCCGAATCACTGATTATCTATGCGGATGACAATCTCTGGGGATGTCAACTCCGGAATAAGTGATTATATCTCTGAATTACTGATTAAGCACTCAAGTGAAATAGTTGAGCCTCCCCAATGTACACAATCTCTCTCCCCTGATGATTGCGATAGCATCGAAATCATCACACACTTGTGTACCTCTTTTATAACCAGAAACTAACTCTTCCATCTCTTCCCCCACATAGTTGGAATAAGAACACTAAACGCTATGAGTCAAACCTTGAGTTTCTCTGCGGTAATGACATTAGTCTTCCCGGGATATCTTCAATCACTTAGAAGTATTAAGTTCATCAATGTTTACTCGCGTTTAGATGCGTGTCTCCTTCCCCTTTGCTGGTTTTGATGCTTCAGAATCAGCAACACATAATAAGCCCGTATACTAGAAAT
The DNA here is from genome assembly GCA_019973895.1 of Chrysanthemum seticuspe. Lineage (NCBI taxonomy): Eukaryota > Viridiplantae > Streptophyta > Magnoliopsida > Asterales > Asteraceae > Chrysanthemum > Chrysanthemum seticuspe. The sequence continues at coordinate 59,714,897 of BPTQ01000005.1, forward strand.
CTGTTGAGAAGAACACTTGAACTCTTGTGAGAATCAACTTGATGAAGAATATGAGCAAGTCTAGTTGGGTTTGAATCTGATTCCACTCTCCCCCAATTAGAGCTCTCCCCTAAACTGACAATCTTTATGATGAATGCTTGGATTAGGAAGAAGTCTTTAGATTGTTAAATGCAACTCGTCTTTAGTCTTCTCACATGTAGCAGAAAATGTAGAACCAACTGTAGACTCGACCTTCTTCAAGATTGTACAATTGGGGAATAGAAATTCAACATCTTCAACTCACCAAATGTATTCCCGTTAACTTACAAATTGCAAATCCCCTTACGTCAAATCCCTCCCAATCAAACAAGAATAGAAAGATGTTCATCAAGGAAATCAGCCCCGCAACTGGGAGCATTTTGTCATTTAATCATATCCGCCCATGTGAAGATGTCAACCAATGGCTCTTAGAAGAACACACTTGCTTCGTTAATATGTTAGTCATAATTTGTTCTCTGTCTGTCAATTCAGTGATTCTGATATTGAAGTGGCCTTTAGAAAACACTCTTGCTTTGATAGAGAGCTTGATGGTGTGGAACTTTTAAGAGGAACGCGTGGTACAAAATTATACACCATCTCTATCGAAGACATGATGAAGATGACCCAATAAGAAGAAGCTCGGTTCTTACATTAGTTAGGAGCCGTATGACCATATATTCTCAGATATAACTCAACATGTAGAATTATCATACTTCTTCTCCCCCTCAAGAATTTCATACGGAGATGCCATTCTTGATTAAGCAAGTGAGTATCATCCAAATGTAGTCTATTCACACTTCTCCCCCTTAAAGGTTGCAAATGATGTCGCCATCGCCATTTTAATTGAGCAAGTGGAATAGGAGAACTAGCAACGATAGTCCGGTTCACTTGATAACTGAAAGCGCATGGAAAAAGTATGAAGCATGTTGATGAGAATGGTCATAAATAAGAAGATTTCTATTCTTCCGAAGATAATGCGCACTGAAGCGTACACATTTCTTTTCTTTAGAGAACGAGGCTTGAACTGTTGTGTTCAAACGTCATAAGAAGATTTCTCTTCTTTCAAAGATAAAGCGCATTGAGACGTACACTTTTCTTTTCTTTAGAGAACGAGGCTTGAACTGTTGTGTTCAAATGTCATAAGAAGATTTATCTTCTTTTGAAGATAAAGCGCACTGAAACGTACACTTTTCTTTTCTTTAGAGAATGAGGCTTGAACTGTTGTGTTCAAATGTCATAATCTCTCTCTTTTCAATCTCTTTTGGCAAACTTGTTATCAATCCCATTATCATTCAGTAGGCTCTTTGTCGTGACATCTGATGGAGAAAACCCAATATGATGAATTTGACCCTGAAGTAAAACAACCCGAACTCGTGACTTATACTTGCACATATGTAACAAAGAGCGGTGTCGAGAATTCATGCCCTTTTGAATCTCTAAGTACTCTATACTCTTTAACCAACCAACCATCAAGTATTAGACATACATCACCTCTTGAAAATCCAAAATTGAATGTGACACTGAGCACTACAACGTAACTCCTTAAAGTGATAGTTATTTTGTGGTAGTAAGAGCCCAATTCCCCCAAGTGGTAAAAGAAAAAGAAAAAGTCACCCAGCAATAACTAGATTTCCAAGTCTTCGTTTTTGATAATAAGCTCGAACAAGGATCTTGAAGAATCTTCATCCAACCATCCCCGATACCTTCAGATACTAAGTACACTCGCCCGTGATATTTCACTTCAACCTCAAATAAATAATAGTGAATTAACCCCGTTGTCACATCTTTTGGTTTAAAGCTCAAATCTAGCCTTCTTTTACGTTTTAAGTGAACTATGATAATGGTTTAATCCCAATCATGGTTAAACACATATTACCCCATAAAATCAAGTAATTACCAAACTGTCATGAGGACAATCCAAACAAACACCCAATTCATGAAGTACACCCTTTTATCCCTTCTTCGAAGCAGAAACCGTAGCACCAGCATCAGATAACATCCATAATTACACTTTCCCTTTCTCCAGGATGGTTCCATCATCACGGGATTTTACAATTCTATAGTTTAAACCGAGAAATAGTTTCTTTCGCGGGATTTTACAAAACCAAGAATAAACCAAGAGATAGAGCTGGAAATGCACTTTACTTACACCGGGATGATTCCATTGTCACGGGATTTTACAAATCTATGATTTAAACCGAGAACTAGATTCTTTCGCGGGATTTTACAAAATCAAGACAAAACCGTAAACAATGTCAGCTTGAATGTGTTATGACAACTTTGGTTTCGGTGAATATCTGTTTTAGGGGAACATGCAACGGTTTATCAACGGTTCATTCTCCATCATCAACAATATCATCAACAGTTCATTACCCATATGTAGATAACTTCACAAACCATACTAAGTCGAGTAGTATACACTACTTCCCCCTGAGGTTGATCGTAAACCATCAAAGTACACGTTTCTCCCTCATGATGGTTTCGAACTTTCGGAAGCATCATTAAAGTGTACAACCATTTGCACGAAAAGTTCTTGTCTTAAGCAAACATCTTGAAAATTCATGACTGACGTAGAAGATTCTTGAGAGATTTTGCTTAGACTGTGAAGTATCAATGTCATTCAGTGGCATCGAATATTCAATAGGAATTATTGTTCACATCTGATAACGCTACACTTGTCGTTCGGGGTCAAAGGAACTTCCTTTTTGTCGAGCAAGTTTTTCAACACCCTAGGCAGTGAACCTAATCGTTGTAGTGTAGTATTAGGGTAAGCCACGGGAATTGATATCGTTCTCTAGGGGAATAGGAATGCTAGTGAGAAGTTACTCCGCTAAGGTTGGGGTTAAGGAAGATTATTTTTTTTTATCTTTTTATGTTTTTTAGGAAATGGAAAGGTACGAATCTCGGGGTTTGGATTTGGGGGTTTGGTATTTCTACCGATTACTTCTACTTATCTAATTATCTAAACTAAGGTATATGTAGTCTATGTCTATTGTTGTGTGCTCGTATGATAGTTCAAAATGTATTTGCTTAGGCTTTATTACTCCCTAGTTATCTCCTATTGGTGGTTGAATTGTCACGTCCTTATTCTTAATTGCGTTGTGTCTCTAAGGTCGTAGGGTATGCGTTTATCCCTAACTCTTTGAAGCTACCAAAGGTTAACGACTACAAAATCTCTAGGATCCATAAACTTTAACTCTAAGGTATTCTTTGAATGACTTGTCTACAATAAATCTAGGCGATTATAAGCTAAGGTTCATCAAAGATCAATCAACAATTACAAACACAACGAATGACCTATCGCAATACTAGGTCAATCACAATTAAGATAAGAGACAACCAATCAATATTCAATAACTAATTTTCATATTACATAAGCAAACACACAAGTAAATTAGCCGGACATGGGGAACATGCAAGCATACACACAATCAAAGGAAGACATAATTAAATTAATGAAGTAAAACACTTATCTTGTTGTAAGATATGGTATGGAACCCTAAAATACTGTACAAGACAGCCTTGGTTCGGTTTACGTTTTTACTCCAAAAGACTACACACTGAAAACTAAAAACTTTGGATTCTATATATAAGATTACAAATGCGACGGCGTCACCCTTTAATTTGTGACGCCTTCGGGTCGCCGTTATTAGGGTTTCGTCTTGGCCACGTTAGTCTTGCGATGGCGTCACCTTATGCTTGTGACGCCGTCCCCTTCAGTCTCTGACGTCGTCTGGATCAAATCTAGGCCGTCTGAGTTGCGACGCCCTACTCTTTTTAAAACCTGAAGCCGTCACTTGTAAATGAGCAATTTAGCTACTGAGTCGTCACAAAATATCTTCCGACGGCGTCACAGGTATAAACTGACGTCGTCCCCTTTAGTTCCAGCAGCCTGAGTGTCTCGATTCTTGACTTTGGCCATTTTTTTCGTATATTCACGCCTTTTCGTCCGAATAAGTGTCATTCCAGCATTTTGCCTTCAAGATACCTAAAAAGTGAAAAGGAACGATATTAAGTAATAACGGATACAAAAGTGATCAAATAAGGGCTTAAATGACCCCTCAAAAAGGTACATTTTAAAACCTTATCAAATATCCCTACACTTGGTATTTGCTTGTCCTCAAGCAAATGTGCTTATAGCCAATTGATTTATAAGTTAGAGGTCATGAAGCATTAGTTTAGAACGATTCACAACACATATAAGCCCCGCAAAACTCATAACAAGCACGGAAATTACATACTAGCACCTCATATGGGGTGTTTAGATACTCACATCTCTTGGGTGTATATGAAATATAACAAGTTGGAAATGGAAGATAAACACTCATTAACCGGTCCTAGTACATAGATTACCATAGGCTTGAGACTAGATCAAACCTCCATCGCTTTGGCGTAAGCACCTAGGAAAGACTATCCAAGAGGTCTTTTATAGGGTTGTAATGATAGGCTTACGGCAGGGAAACAAAGGGTTTGGTGGGATAGGCTATTTAGTGGTGCTCAGATCTCACAGCTCAGAACCGAATCGTTGCGGTAAGAAGCGTACGAACATTGTATTTCTAAAAACTGAACGGTGGTGATTTATCGGATAGGGTGGTTTGGGAAACAAAGGGACGGCATTCGGATAGTAATGTTGGGATATTTTCTGGAGAACCTATCAGAAAGGATCCACGAATGCGGTTTCGCTACCTCCAAACTAGATCAGAGTTCGGATACCATTAGATACATGATCCTGGCCAATTACTCACAAATAGAAGGTAAAGGTTGAACAATATAAAGTATATGTGGGTTCTCTACACTCATAGATTTGTGGGGTATACTCCACGATCATACATTAAAGGCACGAACAATACTCAAAACGCCCCGAATATACACAACACTTACTGGGGTGTATATGAAATATAACAAGTTGGAAATGGAAGATAAACACTCATTAACCGGTCCTAGTACATAGATTACCATAGGCTTGAGACTAGATCAAACCTCCATCGCTTTGCGTAAGCACCTAGGAAAGACTATCCAAGAGGTCTTTTATAGGGTTTGTAATGATAGGCTTACGGCAGGGAACAAAGGGTTTGGTGGGATAGGCTATTTAGTGGTGGCAAGTCAAAAATCTTTATGTTACAAGCATGCGAAGAATGGCGTTGCTAAGCCAAGACTCGACACTCTAGACTCTAGATAACTGAAACAAATAAACATAATTTTAAAGATAGACGTATGATGGTAGCCCCCTTTTTTTTTTTTCATACACTTTTACTCTACCATCCTCTACGATAACATTAAAATGATAGGGATTTATAGGCACATCCCTACACTTGAGTTTTTATTATTCTAACACTAATTTGACCCGAATTGAAAAGATCAAAACACTTGGAGTACATTATTATGCAAATAAAGGGAATTTGAATTTAACGTTCCCTTCCTCTCATCTCATAAAATTTAACTTTTCCCATGAGTCCCAATCGTCCCAAAACTGTGTACAAAGGATATGACTCGACTTAGCAACTTATGCAAGCAACTAGATAATTGAACTAAGGGTTAAGTGTGATAACAATAATGCACTAAAAGTGAGTGCATACAAGGTAGGCTAAGGCGATTTGGGTGTACATTTGGGGGTGGATTGTAAACAATGCTCTTCATTGATATTTCGGAAAACCAAAACATCATGAGAACCGTGAAAAGGATAGGCTCTGAGGGGTTAACTAGGGGTATCGTGTACTAAAGATGAGTACAATGCAAAGGTGTGGGGGAATTACTCAACCGATGTGGAAGAAGTAATTATATTACGGGTATCAAACAAGGACTATCCTAATGCCTCTTATCATTTAGTTATTCCTAACTACACAAGTGTAGTCTTACTAGTGATCTCGGGATGCATCACAAAACAAGTTCTAGAATCTATTATACTACCGGTTCACACTCTAAGCATTAAAGATGAATGCTTTAATTCCTACTAATCTTAGGGCGATCCTCACATTTTGGGTGGAATTTAAGTGGTAAAGGGTTTTTGTGCTAGTCATATAATTTCCTATCCATGTGACGCTTTATTAAGACTAATGGCCCACTCCTACATGTCATGAAAAATTTTAAATTTGGTGCCAAAATTACCCTAACCGATATTTCTCATGGTTTATTACACAAATGAAATTACACAAAGCAAATATTCAAGGATAAGCATAGTTTCAAAGTCCCCGTTTTATTTTCCCTCCCTACACTTAAACTGAACATTGTCCCCAATGTTCCCCGAAAGTATCAAAGTTATGATAATGGAAGGTAATTAAAAACGAAAGAAACTAGTACTCCCCTGATTAGCTCGGTAGGATCCGTGTGAAGTTTTGGTTACATCTTTCTTCAAGAAGAATGTTAGCGTGAAAAGCTCCTTCTCATCTTATGTATCTTCTTCTTGATAAATAAAACCTGCACACTTTAAGAAAACAGACAACCCAAAGCATCAAACCGAACAAAGATAAATCACAACAAGATGTAATTCCAGACTTAAATAAGATATAATGCTTGTGGAATGGATGTTTGCAGATTTTCTGGAAAATTAAGACCTAGAAAATTCCAAAAATTTATAAGTAGCACAGAAAATGAGAGAAAGTTAAGTTGTTTCTGCTCCTTCTGACGCTGTCAGGTTACGATCCTGACGCCGTCAGGTTATCATGACAGAAACTGGTATGCGATTTTCTGAAAAAAATTATGGAAAATTTATATCTTTAGAATCTGGAAAAATTCATGCAAAACATCCATTATGACTCGATACAAGCATTTGACTCACACATATATATCTCTTTCAATAATCATAATTCTCATGTTCACGTTCTTTTTGAAAACGTGTGTAATCCTCCCTACACTTATCCCTTTTGTAAAATACCATTATATGTAATTAAGACGAGGTTAATGACAAAATAAAGCATTTTCACAAATTTAAACATGAGAACACACAATAATGAAAAGATATATGACACATAAATAAAAATGAAAAACAAATACACATGGGTTGCCTCCCAAGAAGCGCTTGTTTTTGTTCGAGTCACGAGCTTGACTCTACCCTTATTTAACAGATAAAGAGGAGGTTTTCCCTACACTTAAGCTTAAGTGCGGGTGATAGTAGCGATAGACACCCTTAGGGTGGAAATTTGCTACGTGAGGAGAGGGTGATGGGTGATTTATATGCTCAAAGGAGTGTGCTCCATTCATTATAACCTTACCTAAGTATATTGGTGTAGCGGGTGAATCAAATCTCTATCCTAAAAATAGAACATCTTCTATCAACTTCAAAAGATTCTTAGTTAAGGATCCATCTTAACTTAATAAACCTGGTTTAAACCCATAATGTTTCTTGTTATCAACCATGAATGGGTGATATAAGTGTGTAAGATCATGGGTTACTCCTATATTAGCTTCCACTTTACATGACCTAGAGTCTACCACCTTTATCAAGCAACTACCCGGATTATTTATTTTGATGGATGGAATGGGGCCTAATTCAATTCCAAGATTCACATCTAAAGACGGAAAATTAGGAAAGGTTTTTGGTTGAGGCTCCGTTTCATCAAAATTAGGAACTTCCCTAGGACTAAGAGAGAGGTCATGACAACAAGCATCTAAACCTACATTCTCTAGTGGCGTTTGGTCCAAAGGTTCTATATCAATCAGGGTTCCTATAGTCTCTTCTACTTCTCCCAGGTAAGTTATAGGCGATGTGTGTTCCTCAAGTGATGGTAGGGCCTGTGGGCTTGGAGTTTCCACCTCATTCTCCATTATATCTAGATCTCCTAAATGTTCATTAGTATGATCTAACCCAAATACACTCCTAAGCATCTCAAATCCTTCTTTGGCCATTTCAAATTCTTGGTCCGATTCATAAGAATCATTCTCAAAAATTTGATCACTATGTTCTATTTGCCTAAAGGATTCCTCACGCGTGTCATATGTTTTGGTGAAATCTATCCCATGCATGCAACTAGGTAGTTCAACTATAACCATCTCACAATCTTGTTCGGGTTTAGGTTCCATGTTCTTAAAAACTAGGTCTTTTTTATCATGATGCTTAAGGTTGGATAAATCCTCCTTATCCATTTCCTCAAGTTGTGACAACTGATGGTTTATACTTAGGAGGCTTTTCTCAAAAATTTTCCAGAGGGTCTCACTAAAAGGAGTTGATTCTAACAATGATCGTTAAATAGAAGCCACACAAGCACAAAATTTATCAAATCCATCCAACCTTACACCCGTCTCCTTTTGGATATCTCTAAGATCACTCACAAATTCATTAGAACAATAAAAAGTAATCCAATCTGCGAAATTCAATTGTTCCTCATTTGTTAATGATTCAAATGCAACTTCACTTGCCATAGCGAAAAATGAAAAGGGTTTTACAAACACAAACACAAAGAAGGGGGATAGACTACAAGGAAGCTAAAAATGAGAAAAAAGCTTACTTGATAGGAATCAAGCAAGGAAACCTAAACGAGGTGGACTCCTAACTAGCTATTCTATTCCCCGACAGTGGCGCCAAAAACTTGATAATGCTACACGCGTCGTTCAGGGTCAAAGGAACTTCCTTTTCGTCGAGCAAGTTTTTCAACACCCTTGGAAGTGAACCGAATCGTTGTAGTGTAGTATTAGGGTAAGCCACGGGAATTGATATCGTTCTCTAGGGGAATAGGAATGCTAGTGAGAAGTTACTACGGTAAGGTTGGGGTTGAGGAAGAATTTTTTTTTATCTTTTTATGTTTTTTAAGAAATGGAAAGGTATGAATCTCAGGGTTTGGATTTGGGGGTTTGGTATTTCTACCGATTACTTCTACTTATCTAATTATCTAAACTAAGGTGTATGTAGTCTATGTCTATTGTTGTGTGCTCGTATCATAGTTAAAAATGTATTTGCTTAGGCTTTATTACTCTCTAGTTATCTCCTATTGGTGGTTGAATTGTCACGTCCTTATTCTTAATTGCGTTGTGTCTCTAAGGTCGTAGGGTATGCGTTTATCCCTAACTCTTTGAAGCTACCAAAGGTTAACGACTACAAAATCTCTAAGATCCATAAACTTTAACTCTAAGGTATTCTTTGAATGACTTGTCTACAATAACTCTAGGCAATTATAAGCTAAGGTTCATCAAAGATCAATCAAGCATTACAAACACAACAAATGACCTATCGCAATACTAGGTCAATCATAATTAAGATAAGAGACAACCAAACAATATTCAATAACTAAGTTTCATATTACCTAAGCAAACACACAAGTAAATTAGCCGGACATGGGGAACATGCAAGCATACACACAATCAAAGGAAGACATAATTAAATTAATGAAGTAAAACACTTATCTTGATGTAAGATAGGGTATGGAACCCTAAAATACTGTACAAGACAGCCTTGGTTCGGTTTAGGTTTTTACTCCAACAGACTACACACTGAAAACTAAAAACTTCGGATTCTATATATAAGATTACAAATGCGACGGCGTCACCCTTTAATTTGTAACGCCTTCGGGTCACCGTTATTAGGGTTTCGTCTTGGCCACGTTAGTTGTAGGATCGTTATATTTATTGTGTTGATGATTCGGGTGGTCTTGGATGATGAAAATACATGTTTGCCATAGTTAGAGAGAAAGAGATGAGAGGGAGTTTCTTGGTAGAGACTTGGTTTACAAAAAGCAAGGTTAGATTATGAGAAGCACCACCCCTTCCATAGATGGAAGGGGTATTTATAGTTACAAAATACACGACCTCCTGACGGCCTGTGGATCAGGTATACAGTCGGTAAAGACCCGTCCTTCCTCTACGGTGTTACACTAAACTAAACTACGCTACTAACTAACTAATTAACTACAAAACAACATAAATAACTAAAAGTCTATGAGCTAAAATATGCTAGACCATAATTGGGGTGACCGACACTTTAACATGGAATTTCCAATTCCTAAGAATCTCCCCCTAAGGGAGGTCACCCCATGAAATACATTTTGCATCCTAGCATTCTTTCTTTGTCTTTAGTTCCAAGCTCGTAGAATTCAATTCTTCAAATTCTGTATTCTTTGTGCTTGTGTAGCCATTCTTCAAAGTCCACATAATTTTGTACTTTTAGTGGAGGCCTTTAACTGATCCACATCATCGATGATCTTTGAGCTTTCATTGAGATCATCAGCCACAGTAAATCTCTGGATCATCCTTTATTGTGTTGCCATCATGTGAAGTTGTGACTTTCGGACCGACATGCTCAAACTTTTGGATCATGACATCTTTCATCAGAGTAGCAGAAGCTTTACTGGCTCATGATATTTGCAGCAGCGTAGCAGAAGCATAGTATAGAAATATCAGAGCCAGATTATGTAGATAAGCACAAGTCATGATTTCTTCAATTAAGTGTGGATGCTGTGAGCATGCGGCTTTGGATTGACTTCCCAATATCGATCAGTTGCAACCGTCCAAATGTACCTACAAACAACAGTTATCAATAAAACACATGAAAGTGTCTTTGATCACTTTCGTTGAATTGAGGTACACGGCCCACGGTTCCCCGTTGATCAGTACAAGTACTGCCTGTGATCAGGTATGATTCCGAAGAATCTCCTTGACAGGGTTTCGCAGCTGTTCTAGCTGTTCTCAAACCGGAACGTCTCAAAGAAGACAACACGGAGTGAGTGAACCAGCGAATTCAGATTCACTGATTGATGAAAAATTGATTTGAAAACAATCGCGTATTGCTTAGAAGAAAGAGTTTTGCAACACGATGAAGGTTTTATGAGAAAGATCAAATTTCAATCATAAATACTTTTTGTATATGAAAAGAGTACACATTCGACGTGCTAGAGAAAAGAAGAGATTTTCCAAAAGTATTTTTTCAATCAGAGATACTTTTTGTGTTTGAAAATGAATACGCATTCGATGCGCTAGAGAAAATAAGATTTGCACATCGAACGGTTTTTACAAAAGTATTCGTCAATTCATTTCCTGGACCAAGATTGATTCACGAGTGAATCGCCCCATCGTTTCTATCCAGTTGTCACAAGTTTGATCTTTAGAAAAGATCTCACATGTCACCCACCAAGAGCTTGTTTGATGTTGGCTCTAGAAGGATTTCCATCTTTATCGTGAATATTTTCATATCACTCGGATGTTCTGGCAATACCACAAGGATAATTCGTAGGAGTCTTAATATAATTTTACTTTCCACATTGAGTGAAACAGCAAGTCTTCATTAATTTAGTGTCCTAATGAGATATTGTGGATGATCTCTTGGCTCTAGACTCAATTGTGCACATTTGGTTTCCTATGTCGGAGACTAAGGAGAGGGTCTCCTTCTTCAATATCAACAATCTCTAAGAGAAAGTCGATAGATAATGTAGGTTCCCCGTGAGAATGAAACAAGCCCTTTTAAGAGGAACCTTAGTAGCTTGGGAAGTTTAGTGCAGTGCGTCACTGGGTCCATGACGTCTTGTCTTCAATACCAGTGTTACCTTAGTAACCACCAGTAGCATATGAATTGAACCCGGTTTCTGCCCTAAGGTTGAATTATTGGAGGGCTATTTCTTTTCAGCCTTTTCATATTCATTTCTTTTTCATTCTTCAACCCCTTAAGTGCTTACCAATACTTCATAACTAGAACCTTGTTGGGTTTATTCCAGTTCTAGCTCTATCTCAGTCCGCACTCTTCCCATATCTCACTTTTCTCCTTTTTTCATCATACCTAAGGACTCTACACTAACTAGTGGATTGTCCCTGGGTAGATCCCTCCGGCTCTGGCGGGATCGTGGGAACGAATACCTAACCTAACCATCCTTATAACACCATGCATAAAGTAAATTGGTCGGTCTTTTGGTATTGTTCCTTCCTTCTCGAAACCAATTGAAAAATCATTTGGAAAATCAATCAAGGTACTTGTGATATTATATCAAAGCATTTTGTACCTTAATTGTTTTGATCATTTAGAAATGCTCCCCCTCAACATGTGCGTATGATTTTGAAATTGTTTAGCACATGGAGGCAAGAGTTCTTTGAAATAATTCTTGATCACAATTTCCGTAGAAAAAGCCATTTGAATTTCTTTGTTAAATTCTCCCCCTCAATATGTGCATAGGATATTTGAAATCATTTTATCACATAGAGGAAAGAGTTCTTTTAAAGTACATCCACGATCACAAAAGCCATTAAGAAACCATTAAAACTCAATCAAGGTACTTATGATAAAACATTGAAACCTTTGTACCTTGATAGTTTATTTTCTGTTGAAAGGCTCCCCCTCAATATGTGCTTCGAGATTCGAAAGCGTTTAACACATATGGGAGAGCTGCCTGCACTTTGAGTCAAAACGATCACTTGTTATCAGATTTCATATTTAAATCACAGTTTCTCCCCCGATCAAAAATATCAAATCCTTTGAGATTTTGGATCCCAAGTGATTTAAATAGGTTTAGAAAACATGGGAGAAAACTGTGTTCAGATTAATTTAATTCTGATAGTGGAACAGATTTAGACATTAAAAGATTGTTAGTGTCAGGTATGATAATTTTTTAAGAGATCTTTTAGGTAAAATAAAACATTTTCACAATCAAACAAGAATAGAAAAAAATTCATTTTGAAAGACCTTTGACCTTTGAAGAAAATCATACCATGACATAACATTAAATCTTTAGATCACCACATTAAAAACGTACACACGGACTTTTTGATGAAATATCGTTTGAAAATATTTAATTTGAAATCACCGAAGATCTGACAAAATAAAATCTGGTTGATTTCAAAACTTTGAATCCGATTTATTTTCAAAACAATATTTTTCCATTTTTCAAAAACAATATTATTTAAAAATTGTTTAAAAATGGTATCATGCACAAAGATACGTTCGGTGGTTGAGAAGCTTATGTTGTTGCTGTAGGGCTTGGAAGAAAAACCGTCTGCTGATGCAGTGAGACTTCTTACGTTGCATTTTAATGCCAACTGAGGTCAAATTAAGCTCTGTTTCTTCATTTGCTGATGAAGAAAACCATCTGCTGATGCAGTGAGACCTCTTACGTTGCATTTTTTCATGCCAACTCTCCATAGAAGTCCAATTAAGCTCCATTTCTTCATATGTCAACCCAAGATATAGTTACCCTTTCCTTTCGGCATCCAATCATCTTCATTTGTGGGATCCGGATCGGGAACATTTTTATATACCAATATACCTGCATACGTTAGTGAACACACATACAGATATATGGTGGTCGATATCACCCAAACAACAATCGACTAATAAAAGTCAATCCAACATAACAATCAGATCATACATAGGCATGGGAATAAAGTGTTTATCAATCTATAATCATCTAATCCTAACAATCACATCCTAGAAACCTAGTCCTTCAACATAGGCAATTATATTTTTTCAGATAAGCACGCAGGATGATTAAGAAAGTCCGTTAGATGATATAAATATGAAAACATTCTCCCCCTCAATCAATGACTCATTTTTTGAAAAGTTTAAAAGGGCTGAAGTCATTGATTGAGTTTTCAAATTTTTACGAAAACTCTGATTCTGATTGATTTTCAAAAAACACATTTACCACCATTTTAGAAAACAACAACTATTTTTCTGAAGAATTTTAGGCGGAAAAACATTTGTGTAGGAACAGCAGTCCTTCGACATACTTTCCTCAATATGTTTTAGGATAAGTGCACGAAATATTTGAAAATTGGTTTAGCGCAGCACTTTCCTTCTTTGAAAAACAGGTTGCTATCTGAAATAATAGCAAACCATTGTTTTAAGCACGGGTTACAGTCTGAAGTAACTGCAAGCCATTATTTGAAGCTCGGGTTACAGTCTGAAATAACTGTAAGCCATAGTTTTAGACATGTTTTGGGAAAAGAATATTTACACCTCCTGCTCGAACTTCATCTATGGTCCCGTGCTGTAAGATATAACTTTTCACATACACATCAAACCATAACACAAAGTAGCATATAGATGGAATTCTAGAGAGAGAAAGTTAGAGGTTTAGGGAACTTAGTGAGAGAAAGTGAAAGATATTATTATGAGCTCCAACTCTCTACCTTGGGAGGTAGAGAGTATTTATAGTCTTACATAAAACGCCACACATCGGGCTGTGGATCAGGCATACAGTGGGTAAAGACCCGTCCGTCCTCCACGGTGTTACTTAACTAAATACTACTTAACATAAAATAACTATGACTACGAGCTTTCTAACGAATACAAATACTTGAGGTGACTGACTCTTTAATACCTGGAATTTCTAATTCCTAACAATCTCCCCCTAAGGGAGGTCACCTCAATCATGTACCAAAATTACATTGAATACAAATAAATATTACATTGAAAATTGTTCTTGCATTCTTGATGTAGTCCTTTGTTTCTAAGCTCGTAGTCATTGATTCTTCTCATTGCATGTTTGGTTACTTCAGGTGGAGGTCTTTTACTGATCCACGTGATAATAAATTTGAGCCAACTATTGAGATCATCAGCAATCAAAAATCTCTGTGACATCCATTGTGGTGTTGGTATTATGTGATGTTGTGACTTTCGGACCGACATGCTCACATTCTGGATCATGATATCTTCTCATCAGAGTAGCGGAAGCTTTAGTTGATTCATGATATTGGCAGCAGCGTAGCAGAAGCATGGAGTGAAAATATCAGAGTCATTGATGCACTAATCATGATTTCTTTATAGATGAATGTGTTAAGTGAGCATGCGGCTATGGATTGACTGCTTCATTCTGATCAGCTGCAAACGTCAGGCGTACCTGCATACAACAGTTAGCAATAAATCGCACGAAAGTGTCTTTGATCACTTTTGTTGAATTGAGGTACACGGCCCACGGTTCCCCGTTGATCAGTACATGTACTGCCTGTGATCAGGTATAATTACGAAGAACTTCCTTGACAGGGTTTCGCAGCTGCTCTAGCTGTTCTCAAACCGGAACGTCTCAAAGAAGACAACACGGAGTGAGTGAACCAGCGAATTTAAGTCCGCTGATTGATGAAAAGATATTTAAAAAAAATCAATCGTGTATTGCTCAATAAAAATTGTTTTTGCAATACAGCGAAGGTTTTAATGAAAATCAATTATCAATCATAAAACACCTTTTGATTTGAAATATCCGTACACGGTCGATGTGCTAAAGAAAAGAGTAGTTAAGCACAAAGACTGGTTTTTCAAAGGTATCCGTCAATCCATAACCTGAACCAGGATTGATTCAAGAGATTGAATCGCCCCATTGTTTCTGTTCAGTTGTCACATGGTTGATCTATATAATAGATCTCACATGCCACCTACCAGGAGCTTGTTTGATGTTGGCTCCAGAAGGCTTTCCATCTTCATTGTGAGTGTGTAAACACATCACTCAGATGTTCTGGCAATACCACAAGGATAAAGCGTAGGACGATATAATTTCTCTTTTCACATTGTGTGAGAAGTTGAAAGGTTTGGTGAGTTCAAGGAGAATTTTCCTGAACAAAGTAAGAGTGCCCCTTGGCTGTAATAGATAGCTGAAAGAGAATCTCTAACAACTATAACTTCTTCCTCTGGGAGAGGGATCAGAGGCCGTGTCCTAGGTTTATACGTGTATAACTCAGATCTCGGTGCTCTAGTAGTTATTTAGAGTAATCCTGTGAAAGTTACTTCTGAGAGACAAAGTGTGTTACACTTTTCTCTTTAATATAGCAGGATGCGAAATAGGAACACCATAACGGTCTTGTAGACTCACTACACAAATGTGTGAGTGTTACTTCTACCTTTCGGAAGACCTCGGTTGTAGTTTGTTCGAGGACCATCCACCGTACACTCTAGATAATATATCTAGTTGGTACACTGTTGACTTGTCTTTGTTACCCCGCTAAGTTAGAGAACTTAGTTAGGACCAAGTCCAATACCTAACTGCCTATGGAAACTTTTTGGTCAGAAACACGAATTGATGAGAAAAGAAATCGTGTAGCTGGCACATGCCTATAAAGTTTAGTTTTCCACAAAATACTAACTATTAACTAAAAG
>BPTQ01000005.1:59740352-59763709 GCA_019973895.1 Chrysanthemum seticuspe
AGATAAAACTAAGTCCCCAAGTGCTTTACCCAGATAAAACTAAGTCCCTATCTACTAAAGCCATATCTTCCCATTTATAGTAAGCGGCGATACTAAAGGATTCTCTGTTAAGGAAAGAAGCTTCGCCGCCTGACTACTAATAGCAAAGTAAACAGTAATCGAATATATCTATATTCGTGATTACTGTGATCAATGTATTTGTCTTCTAGGTTAAAGTTAAAATCATACTTGTATAAATAGCATAAGAGAATGAGTGAAAAGTTTAAGCTTGTGAATTGTAAAAACACACATACACACAAGCCAACTTTTCACTCCTCCAAATACAACTTTATCCTTGAGCTAGCTCAGTGGGTTCTAAGAGTTGTGCTCAGACTTAGCCTGAGCTTAGAGAGGAGTCACCCAAACTTTGTCATTTCAATCCCAAGTACTATTCCGCAAGTACTTGGGTAACGTATTCTTTTGATTTATTTCTAATAAGAATATGATGTTGAAAATTACTTTGTGTGTGTTACTTACATTACTTTCAGTCATTATTCACTGTTAAATTGTTTTAAGTACTTAATTGTTTTTTAAACGATAGTGAGTAGGGAACAACACCTATAAACCCTAATTAGGGTTCATCCAATTGCTAGTTTTGTGGATTTGATTCTTGTTCGGCTAGAATCAAGTAAGGTATGCATATTCTTGTTTATGTTAATTAATTATTCGTTAATAATTCCTATACGCTTCCGCATGTGTACTTGATGTTTATTGTTTATATTTATGATTAGTCATGTTATATAATTCCAACAATTTATCTGTGGTATGGAAAAATAATGGGTGATTATTAACTTGACCACCATGGTTTGATGTTGTATGGATGCATATCAGTTTAATAAATGGATCCATTAAGAAGAGAAAATAAAATAAGAAGAATGAGAAATGTTTGTAGCCACATATTTCAATTGAAAAATGAGAATTTCATAGGAGATGCATCTTATTTTGTAGGTGCATCTAAAATGTGCGGCTGTAGTTACTTCTCATTCTACTTTTATTTCTCATTTGATCATTACTCAACATGGTATTACTTTATGGGAAATGATTTGCACACTCCACTTTTTGATTGTGACATTGTAAACTGTGCATTAAACAGTTGTATTGCTTATAAATTCTGCTTTAACTAGTTGTACATTGGAGTGTGCAAATAAAATCAAATGTGTGCCAATCATCTCTTTTACTCTATACAATGGTGACCGATTATTTTTTATTTATTATTATTATTATTATTATTATTATTATTATTATTATTATTATTATTATTATTATTATTATTATTATTATTATTATTATTATTATTATTATTATTATTTATAATTTCCTATACCAAATTTAGAGTTTTTCAATAATTATTAAACATATTACTGGTCCCCAAATGGTGAAAGAATCATCCTATGCTCCGGAAGATAGATTGTTACGAACCATACTTGGCATGCGGGTATATACTTCAAAAGAAACTTGTAATTTTTCTACCGCGTGTACATTCCCATAATGATGGTGTTTTTCCAAAATAAAACTTTGTTGTTCAGCGTCTTGAACTAGCCATCTTTTAGAAGGTATTGTTAAAAGATCATCAATTCCTAATGAAATCGATGCGGCGGTAGCTTGTCGGAAACCCAGAGTCTTTACTTGATCCAGGATATGTGATGTATATCCTATTCCATAGTGATCAATAAATCGACTAATAAGTCGTTTCATGGCAGTTCCGTCTATCATTTTATTGTGAAAGACCTGAGTGGGCCGTTCTGCCATCAGTACCTCCATATTGCGCTGAGTAGAATTTGACAATGGGTTTGAGTCAGTGATTGTAAAACTTCCTTTTCTAGATCTTGATTCACGTAGAAATTGGAGTCTTATTTTCCCCATCGACCTTTAAAAGAATAAATAATGAAAAAAATTTATATTTATCAAGAATGGCAGATAGAATATTTTTAGTTCAAATTAATTAATTGAAACCGTAAGCTCCCAAGCAGTGGGAGGAGCCCAGGGCTCTGACCGCGTGCCTGTTGAAGAATGAGCCGGCGACTCATAGGCAGTGGCTTGGTTAAGGGAACCCACCGGAGACGTAGCGAAAGCGAGTCTTCATAGGGCAATTGTCACTGCTTATGGACATTTTTTTCATTATTTCTATTTGATTTCTGATTGTGTTTCTTCTATCAATTCTATGTTTAATCTCTTCTTTTGCCTGTGAATAATCTCTAGATTTATTTTGACTAAATGATTCATGAATTATCTGAGTGCTGATTATCGAATCGTGTTCTGTTTGAGTTTCACTTGATTCATATATTTCTCTCGGTATAAATAATGGAATTTTCTTTCCTTTTAAAAGTATTTGTTTAAAAAAAATGCTTTTTCTTGTTGCTTTGTTATTTTTTTTAAAACTCTTTGAACTCTAAAATTAAAATTTCTTATTTCGACTTTGTAGTCTATATCTTTAAAAACGGGTTCAAAAAAGGAAGGTGTTTTTCGAGGAGGACCAAAAGGATATTCTGCTTCCATTCCCAAAACTGTTAAAAAACAAGAATCAAAATCATCTTGTTGCTTTGGATCTCTATGTTCGTGGTAAAGACAAGATACGCTTGGACCAGAAAAACATGTGCCCAAAAATAAGATATTTTGGGCACATGTTTTGGCGGTAAAAAAAATGGACTCAAGGAGAGGTGACCCCTGTTATTTTGAGGTCATATCTAGTATTCAGAGTTTGCCTTGAGTTGATACCGCTCTCGCAGCCCGCACCGAAACGTTATATATATAATGTCATTTTTCCCTTTCCTTGTAAGATAAGGGGCATGTGCTCGGTTCGATCTATTTCTTTATCTCCCCGTGAATCGTATGTTTGTTACAATATGGACAAAATTTTAGCAACTCCAATCGATTAGGCGTATTGTAGTCATTTTATTTCTATCTTTCCATACATAACCGAAGAATGGAAAAGATTCTTCAAGCGTCTTAGGCCCTAAAAGTGCGTGATAAATACCGCCAAAGCCCAATACTGCGGAGGTAAGGTGTCTGGTTTTAGGGCTTTGACGTAGTTTAGTCGATTCTAAAATACGACTCTTGCAACGATAGAATTCTTCGATAGACTAAAAAACTTTTTTCTTTTATTGTCATTATTTCTGGTTTATCTGATTTAATAAATTCAATTTGAAACACAAACTAAATTTTATCAATGAATCTAAAATATGTCTATTTTGGATTACTCCAAATTACCACTTGTACACATAATAATATCTCAACAATTAAGTTCTTTTATTGATTATTCATTAGCATTGAAAAAAACTTTATATTCCTACCCATCCCGGAGATTCATCCTATATTCCTATATATTAATCCAGTCAAATTATTATTATTCTTGCGCTTCATATTCGCCCGGAGTTCGCTCCCAGAAATATAGCCATCCCTGCCCCCTCACGTCAATCCCACGAGCCTCTTATCCATTCTCATTCAATCACGGCGGGGTCTTTCAAAAAACGAATCAATCGGATTCATGGGTCATAAGAAGATAATTCATGATTCAGATGCTTAATAATAATAAGGAATAATCAAATTGAATTCATGCAATAGTACCTATAATTACTACCGAAAAAATATATAAAAGATCGTTGGGCCATGCTGGCTCCCCGTAATAATTATGACCCATACCCTTAGCCAATTTAGCCCTTAATACAGGATCATTCAAGTCTGGTTATCAAATGATTGAACAACCGGGAGCAATTTACTTACGATACTTAGTTGACATTCATAAAAAGTATCTAATGAATTATGAGTTCAATACATCCTCTTTAGCAGAAAGACGGATATTCCTTGCCCACCGTTTTTGTCTCGTTTAAAATTTATTTGGATTCTTTATTCGCATCCGTGAGACAATTGAAGTGTTTTTCCTGATTCATTCTTCCATGAATTGCTGAAAGCGAAAAGAAGTTCATCAAACTTTAAACGAATAATTCAAACTAACTCTTCCCTTTTTAGAGAATGTTAATAAATTCCAAAATCCTTTTCGTCGTCCAGTAGCGACAACCGTATTTTTGATTGGTACCGCAGTGGACATCCTGCTTTTCTATGTTCTAGAGACTTATATGTAACTATTGAGAGTGAAGATATTATACACAATGTGTAATTTGCATATTGTAGTGTGTTGAGATAGGGTTATTAACTTATTATAAACCTTGTCTTTGGTTTTAGATTGTCCTACATAGGTGGATGTGTAAAGTGAAGGAGATGATATAAACACAATAAAACTATATACGTTTGAAAACTTCATTTGATGTATCATACATATATAACTAACATTAGTTTAAATATGGGACATAGAATGAGGTTTTTTTTGGGTTTGTTTGTTTGTTTGTTTTTTAATAGAGTTAGTCCATTTTTCATTTTCATTTCATGTTCAGTTAGTAGTTTTTGACCCATTACGAATCTAGTCCATTTAGCCCAGATCTATTAGTTGGACTTTTTTGAAGGAAAAAAATGGGAACCACGCCAACTAATATACCAACACACATCTTAATATCTCATTTCATGCTCACTATACAATATTATAATGCAAACTATATAATACTGCAATGCACAAATCTATACTATCTAAAATGAAAAAATGATCAAAGTGAAAAAGTGAAAACTTGAAAATTGAATATTGAAAGTCAAGTAAACTAATATGGTAAATATGGCAAGAAGGTTTAAGAACATTATTGTGAACTGTGTAATATTCCTGTGAATTCCGAGTCAATAAACTAATATGGTAAATATATCATGCCAAGTAAGTAACAAATTAGATATAAAAGAAGTGAACTCTTTACATAATTAAATTATATAACTTGGAAAAATGTTCAAAGGAATCCAGACTAAACATAATGCCTTCGAAGGCTAAAAGATGTGTAGAAGAAACAAAAAGGGATCAAAATACATCATATTATTATTAAAAGAAATGAAATAAAAAAAGAAAAATAAGCAATAATTAATGCAACTAGGCACCTCCGCCGCTAGGCGCGAGTACTCGGCTATAAACTATTAATGTTGAAAAGTTGAAAAATGAAATATTGAAATGCATTGCAGTCAACTACTATTGCAGGCAACGATTAACTAGCCATGCGTTTGAAAAATAGTCTTTATTTGAAAATTTCAAAAACCTCGAAATCAATTTAAAAAAATTGCAAAATGCAAATGGTGAAAATCATGGAAAGTCGTACAATTAATTTTTCAATTAGTGTGTTACCGTTTTCTATATGGTCTTATAATGGGCTGAGAGAAGAAATTTGTTAACCGACAATTATCAATTAATGACTTACCATTTTGCATTACTACTTGGAGCAATAATTACGGAAAATGAGTAGTATAAATTATCATTCTCTTCTCCATCATTTTCATCAACTCTTGCTATAATGTCTAAAACAAAAAACAAGACATTTCGGCAATAAGTCCAAAAGAAAACTATTAATACACATTGGAACCGGGTTGACCCAGGACGCTTCTAACCTTGCAGGTTGATCCGGTATAAATTGACCGGTTTTTTTAACCGGAACGGTTCAACTGGTTGTACCACCCGGGTCGAACCGGGTTTCAAAATATTATGTTTAATCCCCAAATCCTTAAACTTTTATTATTTTTCGTTTATAACCCGTAAACTTTTTTTATCACTAAAATTATCTGACGCTATAAAATCAAGAGTGAATTACATAAATCGTCCTTGTGGTTTGCTATAAATTACGGATCTTGTCCCTGTGGTTTTTTTTAGCGGGTTTCGTCCCTGTGGTTTACAAAAGTTACGGATCTTGTCCTCCGTCTGACCCGGTCCCAAAAAAAGGACCTCCCTTGCAAATACTTTCTAACGTGAGGGGCTAACGTCATATTTTGGTGTTAACGATCGGAGTTAATTACATAAATCGTCCTTGTGGTTTGGTAAAAGTTACGAATCTTGTCCCTGTGGTTTATTATAATATTTTTTTTTAAAAAAACTGTTTTTTCTTTTAAAAAAAATTAACTTTATTAAAAAAAATAAAATAAAATAAAATTAAAAAAAAACAAAAAAAAACTTTTTTTAATTTTATTATAAAACGAATGAAGGCGTATATAAAAACGTTTTTATACGGATTTCTCTATTTTTACGTTTCATTTGTTTTTATACGGTTTCGTTCATTTTTGTATGAAAATGTATGAAAACATTTTTGTACAAAAATGTACGTTTTTTTATGAAAATGTATGAAAACATTTTTTCATACAAAAACGAACGAAAAAATGTACGTTTTCATACAAAAACGTACATTTTCATATAAAAACGTACATTTTAAACAAAAAAAACGTACGGTTTTGTTTAAAATGTACGTTTTTGAATGAAAATGTACATTTTAAACAAAACCGTACGTTTTAAAAAAAAAACGTTTTTGTATAAAAACAAATGAAACGTATAAAACGGACAAAACCGTATAAAAACGTTTTTTTATACGGCTTCATCTGTTTTATAATAAAATTCAAAAAAAGTTTTTTTTTTTTTTTTTTTTTTTTTTTTTTAATAAAATTAATTTTTTTAAAAGAAAAAACAGTTTTTTTTAAAAAATATTATAGTACATTTTAAACAAAACCGTACATTTTAAACAAAAACGTACATTTTAAACAAAACCGTACGTTTTTTTTTGTTTAAAATGTACGTTTTTGTATGAAAACGTACATTTTTTGGTTCGTTTTTGTATGAAAAAATGTTTTCATACATTTTCATACAAAAACGTACATTTTTGTACAAAAATGTTTTCATACATTTTCATACAAAAACGAACGAAACCGTATAAAAACAAATGAAACGTAAAAATAGAGAAATCCGTATAAAAACGTTTTTTTATACGCCTTCATTCGTTTTATAATAAAATTAAAAAAAAGTTTTTTTTTTTTGTTTTTTTTTAATTTTATTTTATTTTTTTTAATAAAATTAATTTTTTTTAAAAGAAAAAACAGTTTTTTTAAAAAAAAAATATTATAATAAACCACAGGGACAAGATTCGTAACTTTTACCAAACCACAAGGACGATTTATGTAATTAACTCCGATCGTTAACACCAAAATATGACGTTAGCCCCTCACGTTAGAAAGTATTTGCAAGGGAGGTCCTTTTTTTGGGACCGGGTCAGACGGGGGACAAGATCCGTAACTTTTGTAAACCACAGGGACGAAACCCGCTAAAAAAAAACCACAGGGACAAGATCCGTAATTTATAGCAAACCACAAGGACGATTTATGTAATTCACTCTAAAATCAATTTGTTGTGCATGGGTACTCGTCTAGAGTTGAATTATCATATGTTACAACAGTTTGTAATTACATTTTAATCTTTTTACGTTCTATTTTGAACATTATACGAAACACTTACATATCGCATATCGTTAATTGTCTGTTGTTAGGAACTGTTGCCGCTAGGCGCGGATACTCGTCTAGTCTAATATATGCATAAAAAAAAGTAGATGTGCCTATCAATTGTACACCTATGTTTGAGTAGGGGTGAGATCAATAAAGATCACATAAAAATTAAAGATCAAATGGATCATTCTCAACCATTCATTTTTTATCAAATTAATTAAATTCACTTTCACCTTTATATTTAAAAATTAAATATCTCACAAACCGTTAATAGTTAGATAAAACTAATTATACCATTGCGACAAGAATAAAATTATCTTTCTATAGAGATCCAATATTGTATACTTTCGACGAACTTATTTTTTTATCGTTTTTTGCGGGTTTCGATATATTACACTATAAATGAAATTTTTAAAAATACTCTTTTGCATTAACACAACCCCTAAACCCTAAAAACCCAAACCCCTAAACCCTAAAAAACCCTACCCCCTAAACCCTAAAAAACCCTAACCCCTAAACCCTAAAAACCCTAACCCCTAAAAACCCTAAACCCCTAAAACCCTAACCGCTAAACCAAAAAACCTAAACCCTATCCGTTAAACCGTAAGAAACCTAAACACTTAACCCCTAAAAAACTTAACCCAAAAAAGTCAAACCCCTAAACCCTAAACACCTAAACCCTAACCGTAAACCCTAAACCCACAAAAAGTCGGAAAAAAAATTTCGTCGAAAGTATATGATGTGGGATATCAAATTAAATGTAATTTTATGCTTGTCGTGATGGTATGATTAGTTTCGTCTAACGATTAATGGTTTATGAGATATTTAGTTTTTAAAAATGAAGATGAAAGTTTATTTTATTGTTTTGATGAAAAAATGAGTTGTTGATAATGGTTTATTTTCTTTTATTTATTGAACTCTGTTTGAGTAATTAAATTCTCATTAATTGGAAAGACAAAACACATTTCCGACAGATGTGCTTGTCGATACTCCATCACTTTCACACACCCAACTGTTAGTTAGTTACACCTTCCTGTCTTTTAAATCGTTACACCAAACAGTCTCAGATTCGTCGCTGCTGGTAAAACTAACAAAATAAGGAAATGCGTAGTAGCCGGGGGGGATCAAACAAGAACCGGCTATCTCGTTCGGTGTTTGAATGGAGAATTTTATATCTTATTCTTTCTATGTTTGCTACTATGTCTGCTTTCTTTGTTGCCTCCCGGTAAACTAACTATCTAACAAACTATGTTTGTACTATTAATTTATTTATTAGCTGTTTTGTTAGACTTATTAAGGAAGTTGTTTTTTTGTTTGCTTGATTTTTGTGTCTGTTAGTGTCTCCTTAAATTATTACTTCACCTGTTCTTTTCGGGATGTGCCCGAAAGTTATGACCGAGGGGGCGAGCTTTGATAATTTTTAGAAACTACACTACAAATCAGTTCGTAAGGGGGCAAAATTACAAAAAAAGCGATATTTTAGAAAATTTACACTACAATTTTTTTTTGCTAGGGGCCACGTGCCCACCATGCCCCCCTCCTGTCTCCGCCACTGTCGCCCTTGCTTTATATTATTAAGCATTAATTAATTAGTTAAGAGTAAATGTCGAGCAAAAAGTAAACAGTAGGCGTGGGACTATCAAGGGTGGCCAAGTGGTAAAAGTCATCGCTAAAACGTGAGCCGTATCAAGTTCAACTCGTGCTAGGTGCAAACAACCAAGTGGCCACACCAAGGGCTTTACCTGGTTTAAGTCTGCGTGGCCATTAGGTTTAAACCCCGTGGATTTGTTGGCCAAGAGTTGGAAACCATGGTTAACCAAAAAAAAAAAAAAAATCAGTAATGATTATGATTATGCATTTTGTCGGGAGATAATTGTTTATTAGTTTGTATAGTTTTTTCACTGTAGTTTTTATGTGTATTATACATATTTATTTATTATAATACTTTTTGCAAGTGAATTTGTTTGACTAATTGTTTTTCTTTTTGTTTAATTTATGTATGTGAATATGTCATTGTCAATGTGCGTGTTACCTATATGTTAAACTGTTGATTAAATTTGTAAGTAATATTATATTTGATTATTTGTTTCTTTTGTGTTCATAGATTGTGGCAAGAAGCAGAGTCAAGGGTTTATATAGTTAAAGAGCTTGATAGGAGAACTGGTCAGGTGGTAATCTCTTATATTTATGGTTTTAGATATATAGGTTTATCGATTATTTATGTTTTATGAAGTATGTGTGACCTTTATGGGTGTTTGGATTTGCTTATTAAAACTGCTTATTTAGTTGTCACTAGTATCAGGGTGCTTATTCGAAACTGCTTATTTGACTTTCAAATATGATAAGCTGTTTGGATTATATAAATCTGTTGTATCAAAACAGAAACATTTTTTATAAGCAATCACGAGGGTTACCTATACTAAAGAGCTCTTCCTTTTCTCTTGAAAGTGCGTATTAGCTTATAGTTGTATAAAACTACAGTGCATGAGATTGTGCTTGGTATTGCCTAAGTTGTGTTGAAATATAATAAGCTGGTAAGCTGTTTTTAGTGTTTGGCAAATTCTGATTATAGAGGTAAAAAAATGATGATGTGAAAAACTACTTAAATAAGATTCTTGAAAATAGCTCAAATAAGCTGATAAACATAATTTGTTCTGTCTCCATCTGAACACTTGGAAGTAGCTTATTAGGTGTATAACAATACAATAAGCTGATATGCTGTTTAAGTAAGCAATTCCAAACACCCCCCCCCCCCCCCCAAGTAATGTTTACAGGCTATTAGTAAGTAGTAACACAAGATAGTGCAACTATACACTTCTTCTGCGGTGACCATTAAATTTTTCCAGAAAGCGTTTCAAGTTTGTTTGATAATATTGACATACAACATCCTAGGAAAAAGTTTAATTGGTCGTGGCGCATTTTGTCGGCTGAACGTTTCAGTTAGATTCTGCGAGTCTGAACGTTTAATCACTTTCTGAACTATAGCCCCAATGATCTTTATGTGCTTTATTAGTAGTTAATTATAGTCGTATGCCAAATTTAAGTTAACATTGAAACTTTCCCTAGTGGCTTATAAAATTCAGGGTAGCTACTTTTCTTTAAACCCTCATTTTTAATCCTCGGATGAGGTATATTAGAATATGATATTAACATGTGATCAAGCACAAGATTGTTGTAAATTTGTAGTTAGATGGCTTACAAGGTACAATTCCTTGCACTCATGTTGCAACACCATCGGACAATAACACTCTCCCCTAGTTTATCTAACAAAGACCAACATCTTACACTTTATCTCTTGTCTGCAGGGGGATTCTGCCATAAATGTCGAAGACACATTAAAAGTTATAGAATGCAGGCTAGTATTTCTAGCTACTTTGCCCACTTATTTACCCAAAATTTCGGGGAAAAATAGTTTTGAACTAATTTGTGGCTCGGTTTATATCCACAGGGAACAAAACAAGAAGTTATCTATGCTTCAGGCGGAGCTAGACAAAGCAAAGAAAGAAGGATTTGTATCAAAGCATCTCACAGAAACTAAAGGCACAGATGAAAAGAAGAAGCTTCTGGCTGTTGTAGGAATCCTTACAGGATTTGGTCGCAGACATAACAGAGATGCGATCCGTAAGGCATGGATGCCTACTGGTAGAATTCCCTTTCCTTTTGTGAGTTTCATCCTAACTCTTACTAATTCTTGTGTTCTTTGTTAACTTTTTTTTTTTTGAGATTTATTCCACTGAACCAGTCACTTGACCACACTAGACACTACTATCCAAACGTTCCAAAATATTTGCCAATTTTTTTGTATGTCTAAGATTGTCAAAAGAAGGTTTCACACTTGAATTGTGTAGGAGTTGTATGAATATGATACATTTAC
The DNA here is from genome assembly GCA_019973895.1 of Chrysanthemum seticuspe. NCBI lineage: Eukaryota > Viridiplantae > Streptophyta > Magnoliopsida > Asterales > Asteraceae > Chrysanthemum > Chrysanthemum seticuspe. The sequence continues at coordinate 59,751,604 of BPTQ01000005.1, forward strand.
ATTATATGCTGGTTTATATTTATGTCTAATTACAGATTTACAGCCAGAAAGATCTGTCCTATGTAGGATTTAAATTTCTTACATGTGAAAAAGCATTAGCAAATACTATCATGTGGTAATATTCGACATATAATTTGTCTGTCAGGTTCTTCCTGTTCTGTTCTTCTAATTGAGAATTGGCGTTAAGATTAAATTCGGTGCAGTCAATATATGTTGCTGAAAATTAAAATAACATAGTATCATGCTGCTGGTGCAATAAGCTTCTATGATATAAATAATCACCTGAAAATACTTCATGCAGGAACAACTTTGAAAAAAATGGAAGAAGAAAAAGGCATAATCATACGATTTGTTATAGGCAAAAGGTTTGTTTTTTCATAATCAACACAAAGACAAAGATCATTTAAAGTCGTATTTAACTTGACTTTCACCTATCTATTGCAGCTCTAATCGTGGAGACAGTTCAGACAGTGACATCGGCAATGAGAACGAGAAGACAAACGATATTCTTATTCTTGTATGTTCAAATATACGGGTTCTTGGACTTTTTTCATTTTACATAGTATATTTGTATGAACCTTTTGCCATAATACATTACTACTTAACAGAACGATCATGTGGAGGTACCGGAAGAGCAGCCAAAAAAAACCAAGCTGTTCTATATTGATGCATTAGAACACTGGGATGCTGAGTTCTATGTAAAGGTCAATGATGACATTTATCTGAATATTGGTATGCATCACAATTGCACAGGACGTCATATATTAAACATGTTATAATCATATTTAAAGTTGTTATTTGCTACGCAGATGCCCTTGGTGCTATTCTTTCAAACCATGTAAATAAGCCCCGTGCCTATATTGGATGTATGAAATCTGGTGGTGTTTACTCCAAGCAGTGAGTTGGTTAAAGAGCTTCATCATATAAATTTCATTTTCACATCTTCATATAAACTACTTCTTATTGATATTTTTCAGGAGCGACAAATGGTATGAACCCGAGTGGTGGAAATTTGGAGATAAAAAATCGTACGTTTCTAATAATATTTATCACTGCATGGTGTTGATGTTTTGCATATTAGACTGCTATGTTCATATGTAAGTGTGTCTTTACTGATCAATTTAATTTGTTTTGCAGATACTTCCGACATGCTTCTGGGGAAATAGTTGCTGTATCTCAAGCTTTGGCTCAGTTTATCTCAATTAACAAGTTAGCATTTGCATTTTATATTTATTTTAGTTGTTTTGTGTTAATTGGTTAGATCTTTTTATGATCAAGGATTTCAATTAGATGACTTAATCTGTCTTATCCCCCCCTTCTTGTAGATCAATACTTCGTACATATGCACATGATGATGTCAGCATTGGATCATGGTTTATTGGCCTTGATGTGAATCATGTCGATGAAGGGAAGTTTTGTTGCTCATCGTGGTCATCAGGTTTATCCTCTTAATACCCCTCTTACGAGTCTCATATTTAGCCTCCCCCAACTGGTTTGGCATAGATATAGAGGTGGCAATTTTGATCAATTTACTAGTGAACGGGTCAATTAGGGTTTTCGTTTATCTTGACGTGTCAAACGGGCAAAGTAAAAACATAGCTAAAAGGGAGCATTTTAAAGTCGCTCAAAGTGTGTTGAAAAACATAATTTTATTGGCAACAAGTATTTTGGCTCGTTTTGACCTCTAATTCACGTGGTTTAACCATTTGCTTATATTTATGGATGTATTTGTAAATTCTTATATCTTAAACTAGTTATAATACCCGTGCACGCACGGGGTTTTGACAAAAAAAACTATTCTATATTAATACTGAATATTGTATCTTTAAAGGTAATTGCATATAATTATATAGTTATAAGTTTTGTGGACGCACGAAGTTTACACATAAATCAAATTTATTTTAACATTTTAGTTCAATATATACACATATAAGAATTTGCCCATGAAAATTGTGATATAAGTACAACTAATACTTATACACGAGTTTTTCATTATGCATTAATATCCATTAGAATTTGGTAATATATTTGTAAAAATTTCTGTTAGGTAACTTAAGATTTAATTTTATTTAGCGGAAAAAGATCTTGATGTTGTTATTTAAATTTCAGTATTGATATTATGTTGTACACATGATGCAAGTTTAATAGCACATAATGAGCGTTGATAAAGTTAAAATATACTCCTTTAAGTTTTTTAAAAATGTTTTTCTAGATATCCTTATATAAATAAATAAAAATTACATGAGTCATTGTTATAAGTACAATCGTGTATATTTATTTTTAGGGCAAATGATTAAAAAAATTATCATACTTGTCATCATTTACTTTTGTGGGTAGCGAACAAATTTTTTTGCTTTTGTGGGTACTTTTCTTTCAAATTTATCCTTTTTAGGGTATTTTGCGAAATTTTTGGACATTTTTGCCCCTCTTAGCTAATAGAAAAAAAATTCTCCGAAGGGCAAAAATGTCACATAGTACCCTAAAAAGGATAAATTTGAAAGAAGAGTACCCACAAAAGCAAAAAAATTTGTTCGCTACCCACAAAAAGAAATGATGACAAGTATGATACTTTTTTCAATCATTTGCCCTTATTTTTATATTAAAGTAACCCGTGTTTACAATTTGATAATTATATTTCCGTTTTCTGTAATTTAGTCGTATTTAAAATGTAAACTCGTGTCCACATAGGTTAAACTTTTAAAAATGAAATAAATGAGTCATTATTGAACGTATATAGTAAAAAAATTGATACTTATAATCTTATGCAAATTTATATTTTGGTTTTTTAAAACAACATATACATTGTATTTTTTAAGATATAAAGGGTATAATGTATAAAGGGGTATTTGTTTATAATCCAAAATTATTAAAAACATGGAGACTTATAATATTACACTTAACTCTATATAATTTTTAAAAATTCAACCACTAAAGTTTTATTAATTACCTCCTCTTTTTTTAAGTTTTTGTTTTCACAAATGTGACACCTATATTTTTATGTGTTTTTTTTATCAACCAAATTCTCCATCAAATTTATTAAAGTTTGACCAAAATCAATTTAATTTTGACTTTTATTAACCAATCACATCACACGATTTTGCTTACGTGGCGAAATCGAGCTCTCTTATTGGCCCAATTGTTTTTTCAATAAGAATGAATTGCCAAAATCACTCCGAAATGATGTAATTCATTTATTATATAAAAGATAAGAAAAAGATAAACATGAGAGCTAGATGATCAAACAACCATTCTTAACTATCTTAACGAATTTCTTACGAATTAGGCTTCACATCCAGCAATTACCAACAAACCCTTTTTAACTGGTAGGCTCCATAGTCAAACACCGGCATACTCACAAGTCACAATTATAGGTGATGAAAAATTAATTTCAATGTTTACATGGTTTAGCAAGTTTCGAACATGTAGGAGTGTATTTGTAAATTCTTGTTGTATAACCCCCTTTATAAGAAGAAAAACAAACAGCAAAAGGCTATAAACATACATCATTCTTATTCTAAGAGGAATTAGGTTGTTTGTTTCTTCTACCAAGTTTTAAGGAGTCGTTTATTAAAGATAGTTATACTAAGATATATATGGATGGATGCAAATTGTTGAATTACTTAGAGTTTGTTGCTACTATTGTCATGTATGTGTTTCCCGACCTTACAGTTACCTGGTACATGATCTATTTGCCAGGGGCCATATGTGCGGCTTCTTGAGGAGTTTTGGATACGCTTCATTTCATGGTTAAGTTTTTTACGCCTGTCTTATTAACAAGTTCTTTGCACTTAACTTCATTGAACATATATGTTCTGTAAGTTCGTTATATTGTCTTAAACTCTGGAAATGGGATGAGTTTTTTAGCCCCGTCTTAAATCTGAGTCGATACACACTTTATCAGCAGTTGTGTTTGTAACCCACTTGGGCACTTGCTAATTCAAAAGACCGCTAAAGTGTCAGTTATTCCCAAAATCTCCATCCCCTTTGAACTATATAACGTAGTTTTCGCTTGACATATGTTTGAATTATTTCCATTAAGCGCGCTTGAGCGTATTTGATCGACACAAACTATGCATCATTGTTGTGTAAGTTGGAAATTTTATTTTATTTTTTCTTATGTTTGACCAAACGTCAACTTATGCTCCAAATTCTGCATTTTATGAACGTAGATTCGTGGATGCAATCCCCATACCCTGCTACGACGGGATTGGGTATCCTTGTCACAAAAGAAAAGTTTGGTTCTTCAAGAGTTTGATTCCGTGGTTTCTACACCATATCGAAATAACTAAACAAAAAGTCTTTTAATATGATAACAGATTTTGGTCACAAGAAGTCAAGTAAATTATCCACAATGTGTCACCCATTAGTAATCAAGTTTCATGAGTGTTTCAATTGATACCTCAAACTTTATACTAATCATAAAAACCATTAAAAGTTTCAAAACTGTTTCATTCTTATGTAATTTTCTAAAATTAATGTGCTTAACGTATCCATCTATGCATTAACATGTTATACATTAATTTTAAACACCCACTCCCTGAATTTAACTAATTCCAACCAACTTTATGTACAACTCGTTAAAGCATGACTAAACATAAACAATAACCACAAAATAATAACCAAGTTTGAGAAGTGTTCCATTCGGGTCACCCTAACATAAAATTTACATAAGAATGGAACAGTTTTGAAACTTTCATGGTTTTTATGGTTGATATAAAGTTTGAGGTACCAGATCTCAAACCTCAAACTTGGTTACTAGTAGATGATAAACACGAACGACACTTGAAGTTGATAATTTTAGTACTACACATAACGTTCCTTAAAATAAAAGTGACGTGTAGTTTGAGAACCATAGTAAGCTTATTAAGTCACCTTATTGGCTTATTACATTTAAAAAACTCAACAAGCCGAATTATGAAGAGTTACTAATTAAAAGAGCTTATTGTGCTCGTAAGCTGATAAACTAACAAGGCCTTCAAGGGAATTGCTTGGATTCGTTTTTTAAAAGAGTTCCAAGTGTAAACACCTCTATAAATGTTACTTTCTGAACCATAATAAGTGTTCATTTTGAAAACGCACAAAGTTTTAAAAATATTTACTAAGTGCACTTTACACAGACACAATATCATCTCTACCCATTGAAGTCTTTTTTTAATTTGATGAAGTATAAGGTGATACTTATTTTGAGATAACCAAAATAGAAATGTGAACTCTTGTTGAAGCTTGATAAGCTTAAACCTTTGAGAAATCAATATTGTAGCCAGTTTTTAGGCATATATTCTCCCAGCATAAACGTCCGTTTAAGACCTGGAAATGAAGAACTTCGTGAAATAAGTTATGGTTCAATTTTGATTATCCTTGGTTCACGGTAACCAGATAATCATTGAAACCACATATCGAATCACTCCAGTGTGACACAAATCCATTGTCTGATATGTGATCGTTGGGGAATGATCATATATGCTACAAAATAGATACGAGTTAGGATTGCACGTCGAACCAACTTTCTTCTTAAAATAAACTAAATATTAAATATACTTTAATTTTTAGTCTTGTATTTTAAAACTAAAATAAAAAGTTATAATCAAATCAGAAATAAAATAAAACTAAGAAGTATGAGAAGTAACCACAACGATACATTTTCAAATGTACCTACAAGATAGCATCTTTTTACAATTTTTCACTCCTTGGTTATAATTACATCTTACACTCCTCATTTAATTATTCTTTCTCTTCCCCTAAACTAAAACAATAAACTCTCAAAATATTCAAAACCCTAGCCCCTGTATTAGTTTGAGTGGTTTCTCCACCTCCCCGTATGTTTATTTCAACCACTATTTATTTCCCAATTGAGTTTTTTCTCAGGGGGTGTTTGGTTTGTAAAGGGGAATATAATACTCCCTTTGTCCCATATTAAATGTCCATTTTGACTTTTCAAGTCTTTCGTTTGCAACTTTAACCTTAAATATTTTTGCTTATGTTATATAATATTAGATAAAAATAATACGTAGTGGAAATATATTTAAAACTTAATCTATTCATATATTTTGCATCAAATATTATATAACACAACCAAAAATATTTATGGTCAAAGTTAAGAAAGAAAGACTTAGAAAATTCAAACTGAACATTTAATATGGGACGGAGGGAGTAATGGTTATGGGTTCCACCATCCTTGGTGGGTATCAAATATGCCTACTTTTATGGATTTCATTCCTGGTTTTAAAATTTAACACACTAACCAAATATTTATATTCGTCATTTCTTCAATTCCATACCCTCGTACCAAACAACCCCCACATTCACTTCGATAGTATTTAAAATGTCCTAACATAACTTTGATAAATAGTGGCGGATCTAAGAGTCTAAGGGTGTGTTTGCTTTTTGAAAAAATGTCTTACTAGCCTCTTACTCTTACTGAGTCAGAGGCGGTAAGAGGTGGTTTATTAACTATGTTTTATTTATGATAAAAAGTCTTGTTTCATATTTACATAAGTTACTTATTGTAACACCCTAGGCAAACCCCACATAGGTTGTGGCCTGGAGAGATGTTGGGCTCATAAGATAACATTCGCCTTACAATAACACAACTTGTTTTGTGGTCTACTGCGGGTGGAGTTCTTAGAAACTGGCAGTTAAGCGTGCTCATGTGAGAGTAGTACTGGTTTGGGTGACCTGCCGGGAAGTCTTCACATGAGGCCACAAGAACAAATACGTGAGCCTACGGGCAAAGCGGACAATATTGTGGTATGAGTAGGCGGGATGTTACAGGTGGTATCAGAGCCACTCCTGAGCCGTTCGGGATGGTAGGGCAAACCTCATCGTCCTCGATGAGTCCCTCAGGGGGGTGATTGTAACACCCTAGGCAAATCCCACATCGACTGTGGCCTGGAGAGATGTTGGGCTCATAAGATAACATTCGCCTTACAATGACTGGCTTGGGTGACCTGCCGGGAAGTCTTCACATGAGTCCACAACAACAAAGCCGTGAGCCTACGGGGCAAAGCGGACAATATTGTGATCTGAGTAGGCGGGATGTTACACTTATTATCGCATTGCGTTGGTTTAATAAACAAATTGCAAAAACGAGCACTTAAAATCATTCAGACAATTATACAAAAACAAACAACATTGTTTCGTTCAGATTTAGACTTTCTAGCCACCTCTTACCGATAAGATGTGGTAGTGAGATTCAGACCTAAAACATCTTTTAATGAAACAAACACACCCTAAAACTAAAAGTCATGAGGTGTATTTTATTAAAGCTAATGAATACTCGTAGCACAAAATCATTGAAGACCATCTGCTCTCAGTTTAGAATTTGTCATTGCAGTATTGCACCTAATATATATATATTATATTACCTTATATATATTTTATTATATATATCTATATACTAAAAAGGAAAAATGCACTGTATCAGCTAGAGTGCTCGCTATAATGCCTGCTACAGTGACCCAAGAAATTACGAGAATAGTCCTTGCAATTATTTAATGGTTTCAAAGTTAGTCCATAACAGTCCGAGAATTTTAGGGACTTTTTTTTTGTAAAAAGACATATTATTTCCAGAAATAAATTTCAAAAATAGTCCTTAGGGTTATTGGTCTTTTTCACATTTAGTCCTTAATGACTAACTTTGAAAGAAAATTTAGCAGGCATTCTCGCAGCAACGAGCGAGTTCTCCGGCTCGTTATTACTATAAACTAATGTGATGCAACCATGCAAGTAACGTACATAGCACATAAACACATATTTTAGCTGAAATGGTGGAATTTGTTTCTGTTCTTCTGGTTGTTGTTATAACTACAATACTACTCGTGGTCCGGGTTCTGTATGTCATATCTCAGAGTAACAAACAGATCCCTAACACTTCTCAGAAACAATTGAGTACCCTCATCGTGTTGGGTTCAGGTGTGCTTAGACACATTACATTTTTTATTCCTTCCCCAAAAAACAAACATTTTGACTAGTTTACCCTGAAAGTCAAATTTCATTTGGGAAGTCAACTGTTAACCCTATATAGTCAAACCATGCTACCTATGTTGAATATGGGATTTTTTTTTCCACGTTTTTGTTTTGGTGTAGGGGGGCACACAGCAGAGATGATTAATCTATTGTCTGTTATACATAAAGATGGATTTGCTCCAAGATTTTATATTGCTGCAGCAACGGATAACATGAGTCTTCTGAAGGCTCGAGTTTTTTAGGACACCTTAGATGATAAGGTAGATCAAAAACACTATATATAATGTACAGCTAAAAAAACATTACACTATTGTCTATATTATTGTTTCTTAGATCCATTCGAATTTTGCACGATATCTGTAGTTTGTATGTAGTGGTCTACAACTTCTGAATTACCCTTTTTGTTTTCTGACTGAAGTCAAATTGTGGCACAAAATGGTACCAACAAGTTTGCAGGCGCCAAATGCTACCGAGTTTTTGCAGATATATAGAAGCCGTGAAGTGGGTCAATCTTATATTACCTCAGTTGGGACAACATTACTTGCTTTATGTCATGCTTCGTGGCTCATGATCAAAATCAGACCCCAAGTGGTACTACTATCTTTGTTGTTATTTCGTACTTCCTTTCGTATGTTTAGAGTTTTTTTAATGACATTTCATATTCTTTGTGCAGATCTTATGCAACGGTCCCGGGACATGTGTTCCTATATGTGCAATCGCGTTCATTTTCAAGGTTTGAATACTTCAATTATATGTCAAGTCAAATGTCGTGTTTTTGCACTTGTTGACCATTGTAATGACGTCGTTATATGTGCAACTTCAGGTGTTTGGAATCAGATGGTCATATATTTTTTACATGGAGAGTATCGCAAGGGTCAAAAGATTATCATTGAGTGGCTTGCTTCTTTACAAATCACGTATGGCGGATCAGTTGTTTGTGCAGTGGCCACAACTACAAAAACAATATCCCCGAGCGTATTATGTGGGCTGGCTTATATAAACAGTTTTAATTTAGTGGACCAAAGGTCGTTTTTCGTAATTTGTTTCTGTTTAAAGTTTCAATCTAAATGCTTATGAAAGGATGATACTGTATGTTTGGAACATATTGCTGTTGTAGATGTAAGTTGCTTTTTTGTGAGCAAATGGATATAGAATACTAGCAATGCATTAGCAGACCGGAAGAAAAAATAAATTCCACCTGTCATTTTACAAAATTTTGCCATAAATTAATTCGAAAAAGGCGTTTTTCTACTATGTTTCGAGAAAAAGATAAGACATGGTATTGATGAATCTGGTTCTCAGGATGCTAGTAAATTTACAGACCATAAGTTTTGGTAGTTGAGATGTTGGTAAAATTTCACAAGAAATGTGCTTGGAAGTCACAAGAAAGAGTCTGAAAGACATCCCCTTCAATGCAAAAGTACACATTCACATATGCATCTTCTACTTAAGTTTTCACTTGGGTATAAATGTCTTCAAACTGTTGCTACTGAGACACAGATTTCACTTTTAAACACTTGCTTGATTATTACTTTATCATAAATTTACATGCCTAAGATGAACTGTTCTTCGTTAGTACGAGACCAGTCTGCAAAAGATGCAGTTAAAATTACGAAAGATAAGAATGGTGTTGATCTTGTTACACTTCAGAACCCTCGAGGGTTTACAGCACAGGTTTATTGTTTATTGTATTCCCTTTTTCATTTTTATTCCACGCAACAGAAAGAAACGAGATCCAAAATAAATAAAGGAGCTAACGTTTACTCAAAAACTTAAACGTCTAAACCTCTTCTTCTTATATTTCCAAATTCCGAGTCTCTTTTCCTGTTTACTCCATGCACCAAATAGTCGTGTGTATGAATCAAGAAAACACATTGAATAGCCTAACTAAAGAACATTTCTGGGTTGTTTAGGTCAGTTTGCATGGAGGTCAAGTTCTTTCTTGGAAAAACGAACGTGGTGAAGAATTGTTGTTTCGAAGTAGCAAGGTGAGAACTTATTATGACTTACACAATTGTAAACTGTAAACCAACAATCGTCATTATATAAAAGTTAATGATATTTATAAAATGTATTTTTGTTAGGCAAACTCGAAGCCACCTGCAGCAGTGAGAGCAGGAATCCCCATTTGCTTTCCGCAGGTATTTTATGATCTTAATTCACATGTTTCTTGTGAATATATATTTGGATCTTAATGACGGTATAAACCAACAAATGAACTACGTGAACAAATAGAAAAAAGAAGTTACCAAACAATTTAGCTGTCACTTAAATTAGTCAGCCGCCAAAAGGAATTGACTTGTTTGTGTTGCAAAATCTTACTTGTGTACAATTTTATTATGCATATCTTTGAAGTTTGGAAATCGAGGTTCTCTTGAGCAGCATGGATTTGCCCGTAACAGAATATGGGAAATAGACTACAATCCTCCCCCTCTCCATCGTAATGAATGTGACGGGAAAGCCTTTATCGACTTACTACTTAAACCGTCTGAAGAAGATATGAGGATTTGGCCTCATAGGTAACATTTTTTTATCTTTTCACTGATTTTCTATCGTAACGGTGATTTTGGACAAGTGTAGATTAATATCATACTAGTAATATTTTTCATTGCAGCTTTGAGTTTCGGCTTAGGGTCCTGTTAACATGTGATGGAGCTCTGAAGTTGATATCTCGTGTAAGAAACATCGGTTGTAAGGCATTTAGTTTCTCAATTGCATATCACACGTATTTCTTGGTGTCAGATATCAGTGAAGTTAGAGTAGAAGGCTTGGAAACGCTTGATTATCTCGACAATCTACACCACAAAGAACGGTTTACGGAACAAGGAGATGCTCTCACCTTTGAAACAGAGGTTAAACTCTTTTTCCGGTATTAAAGGATGTTTGTGATTACTTTTTCTGAAGTGTATATCTGTTTTGAAATTAAGTAGGCACGAGTCTCCTATTTATAAAGTATTTATCCAAACACTCAAAAAGCGTCGTCTTCTTATAAATAAACAATATTAGAAAAACAAGTAGGCTGGTAACTGCTTATTTTCAAAGCCGATTGACACTTTATAATAAGCAATCCCAAGCATTGTTGTAATACAGAACAACACTGCAAAAGGTTCATTATAAAACGAAACTATATAGGTCGTTCTTTCCTAATAAATAGCTATGTAACCAACTATTATCATGCAGGTGGATCGAGTCTACGTTGGTTCTCCTCATATGGTTGGAGTGTTTGATCATGAAAAGAGGAGAACGTTTCTTATACGAAAAGAAGGTCTTCCTGATGCAGGTACATACACTTACTTATCGACACAACTCATAATCATACATCTAGAATTTCATTTAATAAGGATTGTAATTTGGTTAACAGTGGTTTGGAATCCCTGGGAGAAGAAAGCAAGGGCAATTCAAGACATGGGTGATGAAGAGTATCGGCAAACAATTTGTGTAGACGGGGCTGCTGTTGAGAAGCCAATTACGTTGAAACCTGGAGAAGAATGGACTGGTCGCTTAGAGCTTTCAGCACTCCCATCACTCTGAAAACAATAAGATCAGAAGATCTAGTTGGAATTCTAGATACAAATTGCTCATTTGTGTGCACTTTAAATTGATTAATATGAATGAAAAAAAAAAAAAAAAGGTTACGGAAGCCACTCTTTGGATATCAGAGCCAGGTTTCGATCCTTGGACGGGTATTGGGTGTCCAGGTTCCTAGCTTTGGACCGAGACTATAGGTTTCTCACCGAAGGCATTGGAAAAAAAAAAAAAAAAGTAAGTATAATTAGTTAAATTTCACGTGTGTTTACTCGTTAAACATAGATCTTAAGGTTGATCTAGAAGACTAGAATAACAAAAGTCTCACTACCCTCACGACTTTCGAGATTCGCTGGTCAGGTAAGAAGAGGTCCAAAGTTGCATTAACCGAAGAGTTGTCGTCGGGGCAGATGTGTTTAACAAACGGCTATGAGAAGTAGTGGGTACAGAACTTAACGGGAACGAAAGAAGAGGGTCCCTAAGGTTTGGTGACAATTGGTTTAATGTTAGGAATAATTTACTTTAAGATCTACATACTAATACTCAACACAGCTATTCATTCACATACATGGACGTAGTCCTTCTGGAAGAAAAGCATATTCTTTGCAAGAGGAGA